>JAHRHZ010000002.1:19820828-19823328 GCA_024137785.1 Ginglymostoma cirratum
TGCTTGGCCTGCTGTGTTCATCCAGCTCCACACCTTGTTATCAGGGAGCTGGGTGTTCTTGTGCAAGAAATGAAAAATGTTAAGAGTGTAGGTGCAGCAAGTAGTTAAGGCAAATTACAAGGCAGTGGGGGTAGGCAAGGAGGGGTCCTGGCTTGCAATTGGGCACATTTTGGGCCTAACTCATGTGGAGCAATGAACTGCCTCTGACATTACCATGACGTACCCGACTGAAGAATGCTTGCTGATAATTGCAGTGCAAAACAAAACCAATGAGGATTTGTAAAGATATATTATTATTACAGAGGAAGAACTGCTACCAACTTTAAGAACTGTTGAAGCCAAGTTCATTCAGAAAATTCAGAACCATGAACTGAAAAACGTGAAGATAAAAACTGGTGCATCGGTGAGTTATTGTGCATAGGGGCTAGTTTGCTGCTTTTTTTGAAATCTCAATAGTGTCTTATCCAGTGACAATAAAAGATACATATTCTGATCAAGAACACACAGGTTGAAGTTTGCACATGCCACCCTGTTCAGTGTTGGGGTGGTACTGCAAGTTGCTGCTGTGTGTCTTATATGCAGGACACATAACCGCTGTCACAATGTGCTCAAGCTGAAGGGAGTTAATGTTTAAAATAATGGATGGGGGCGTTAATTGAGTGGACTGCTTCGTCCTGGATGGTGTTGAGATTCTTGACGGCTATTCAAACTGCATTCATCCAAGCAAGTGTAGAGTATTCTAGCACCCTCCCGAGTTGTAGATGGCAGACAGGCTTTGAGGAGTCAGGGGCTAACAACCAAATCCAAGTCAATACATGACACAAAACTATCGGTGAATGCTCAATTAAGTTTTCAATATATTTTACAGGAAAGAGCTTTGTGCGAGCAGGATGCTACCAATGCTGCCATATATGTCAATGTGAGCAATGTCAAAGATGTAGTCACTGACCGCTTTCTATGCACGGGAGGAAGTAGAAACAATCCCGAGGCCATCAGCTGTAAAGGTAAGTGTCCTGGTGTTGTCTAGTGCTCTAGTCTTCTGCAGAGGAATTCACCCAGACACAGGCCCTGCCTTCTCCCTGCACAATTCGCCTTTTCAGATAAGAATCCATTTCCCTCTTGCCTGAACCTGCCTCCACCACCAATTCTGACAACACATTCTACGTCTGAATTGCTTCCTCCACCAGTTCTCTGTGCTTCTGGTTTAAAGCCTACTAGTGGGGACTGTTGTTCCTCATATTCTGTATAGTCCCCTCAAGATTTTGAACATTAATGTCAAGTCTCCCTACCAACCTCCATTTCCCCAAGACACAGAAAACTTAGGAAATAGTAAATGGAGAAGGCCATTCAGCCCTTCAAGCCTTCTCCACCGTTCAACACTATCTTAACTGATCATCCAACTCAGTTTCCTTTTCCTGCTTTGTCCCCCTACCCTAAAAACTACATCTAACTCCTTTAAAAAATTCAATGTTTTGGCCTCAACTAGTTTCTGTGGAAGAAATCTCTCCTTATCTCAGTTCTAAATAGCCTACTCCATATTCTAAAACTGTGACTGCTGGTTCTGGACACTGCAGTCATTGGCCACATCATTCCTACACTTACCCTGTCTAGTCCAGTTAGAATTTTATAGATTTTTACGAGATCTCTCTCCTTTGTTTTTATAAAGTGCACAATCCTAATCAACCCACTCTCACTTCACACCTCAGTCCTGCAACTCAAGAATCAGCCTGGTAAATCATTAGTGCGCCCCCACCATAGCCAGAACATTCTCCCCAATTTTGTCTGTGTACTTGAAGGTTGTCATCCCTGGAAATAATCACTGAATATTTTCTGCACCTTCCTACTGCCTTCAATCTTTCACAAAAGCATGGAGCCCAGAAATGTACACAATACTCCAGCTGAGGTTGACCTTGTTATACAGGTTTAATGTAACTTACCTGCCTTTTGTACTTTTTTCTGTACCTATTAGTATAGACTGGGTTTTATTAATGGGTTGCAAAAGCATCTCAGCAGTGATGAGTTCAATGTGTACTCCCTGCTACCACTGGGGAGGGAACCAGGAGGGACTGGTTACGAGATATTGTACAATTCACAGCAACTGACTATTTTATCTTTTCTCGTTTATAAAAGGAGATTCAGGAGGACCCTTGTACATTCAGAAACTATACCGATATATTCAGGTTGGTACATACTGAAACAATGGAGACGTAGCATGCAATATCAATCCTACTGAAGTCTCACCAAGAGTTGAAGCACTCTTCAAGTCATAGCAGACTGGTAGCTGATAATGAAATATTTAGGTGGCGTGGAGAAGCTGGGATCGCTCTCCCCAGAACAGGAAAGATGAAGGGGAGTTTAACCAGAGGCCAGTCAGTCCATAATCTATGTTCCAAAATACGAGGGGGCTTTGCGGGACGCCATATGGAGTAAGCATTTCTAATGGTCAGATGTTTGAACACGAGTTCTCATTTTTGAGGGACTAGGCAAGAAGGTTGGAGGA
>JAHRHZ010000002.1:19828328-19891187 GCA_024137785.1 Ginglymostoma cirratum
TCTGAGGCTGTGCTCTTGGGTCCTAGTTTCTTCTACTAATGGAAATTAATTCGCTTGAATACAGAGGCATATGCTCCCTGTGCATTTATGTATCTGCCTGTTAGTATGTGCGTCTGCTGTCCACATCAGACAGAGAGGAACATACAGTCCCCAGGCTTCCATTGACCTTTGCCAGAGTTAGACGGGAATTAAAGAAAAGTAGCAATAAATGCGGAGTGCTTTTGGGGGGGGGGGGGTGGAGGGGTGGTAGGGGGAATACAATCGCCTGGCACCTCATCAGCCCCCACACACCCCCAGCTGACAGTTCTACTAGATCGGGGCACAGGTAAAATAGCAGGCGACCTTATAGCACACTACTGCAGCTTGCAGATACTCACCAGTCCCCGGGCCCACTCGTACACCACTTCCACCAAGCCAAACTTAAATTGCTCCACGTAATCCTCGACCGACTCACGCAGGCTGCACTCTCGCTGCAGGGTGGCTATCCTCTCAGCAACACCACGGATCCGCTCGATTCCCTGCGGAGAAGCAGACATCCGAACAATGGGAATACGCACTAAAGGACTGAACGAGAGAGGCTGGACAGTTCAGTGACGCCAGCCTCCAATTCACAATGCTGCTCTTCAGGCAGGGCCCCCGCACCTAGCTCCTAGCGGGTAGAAACGTGATGGTGGTGCACAAGATTCTGACAGGTTTGGATACAGAAATGAAGATAAGCATAAGGTCTGGGAGAAAAAGATTTAAGGTTTTTGGTAAAAGTTAGGAAGGAGGGCATGAGAGGAAGAACTTTGCAGAAGAACAGTGAGTAGGGTTGGCACAACAGCTCAGTGGCCAACCTGCTGCATCATAGACCCGGGTTTGATTCCAGCCTCAGGTGACCCATTTGTGTGGAGTTTGCACACTCTCTCTGGGTCTGCATAGGTTTCCTCCCACAGTCCAAAGGTGTACATGGTAGGTGGACTGGCCAAGCTAAATTGACAATAAGCGTCCAGGACTGTGCAAGCAAGGTGGGTTGGCCATGGGAAATGCAGGGGTAGGATAGAAGAACGTGGGTCTGGATGGGATGCTGTTTGGATGATTGGTGGGCCGAATGGCCTGCTTCCACACTGTAGGGATTCTATAGTAATGAGGTGAACTTACTGTCCATGAAGCTCGCAAAAGGTGCAGACAATGAATGATTTCAAAAGGAAACTGGATGAGCATTGGAAGTAAATAAATTTGCAGGGCTAATCATGACAGAGGGGGAAATGGGATTGGACAGAGAGCCAGTACAGACTCAGTGGGCTGAATGAGCTCCGGCAGTACCTCTATGATCCCCCAGTATCTACATGCCCAGCCCACGGTCCATACCCAATACCCACATGCCAGGGGTCTATCCCTCAATTCTGGTTCTGTCCCAGGACTCGTTGTGCCCTCACCTTGCGCAGAACCTCATTCAGTTCAGGCTCCACCTGTGTTTTCTGCTGGAAGACCAGGCAGGATAGAAGAGCGACAATCTCCTCCGGCTGCAGGTCTGTCAGCACGTTCTCAAAGACCATTTCTGTCACAATCAGCTCGTGGTTACTGATCTCACAGGCCACTCGGCCCTTCAGTTGCACAGCACAGCTCTCGTCGATATACTTGAGGGCCTTCAGCACCTATTATGTTTGGAGTTGGGAGGGGGCGGGTGCATAGTGGGAAGCAGGAAAAGTTAGTGTTAGATTTGAGGCAATTTCAGACAGCTCAACTGCACCTCCCCTCAACTTTCACACCGCACACTTGCCAATCCTGAAACACTGCCCCAACTCACCTCCCCTGGCTCACTCTCAATGACATTTCTCCCAATCCCCCTCCATCTGCTACCCACCCCCCTCCTCCCAAACATCTCCCATCCCCTGCCCCTCTCACTGACAATCCACGCCAACCACCTACCACATGCCCTGGCTCTCTCACTAACATCCACACCCTCCCCCTGGCTCTTTCTCACTGACCTTAGCACCCATCCCATCCCTTTCCCCATACTCTCTCTTATGGACTCTCCACAATCCCCTGGCTCTCATGCACTGACCATCCCTCCCACCCCTCTCTCGTTTATTCCGTGATCCCCCCACCCCGGTGCGCTCTCACTGACTCCCGCAAGCCCCTCCAATCCCTTGGGTCTCTCTTGCTGAGTTCTGATCCCTGACCCTGTACCTTGGCTGTATCTCACCGAGCCACTACATTAACTTACATTAACTCTCTGCTCGTACTCTGGAAGCAACATCAGGCTCCGGTCCGACACCAGGAAACGGAGTCGCTCCAGCTCATCTTTGATCATCATCCGCTCGTGCATCCGTGTGTACTGCAGGGAACATTAACCAATCAGCAGCAGTTCACTCGTATCGGTTTCTCACCAACACCCCATTTCCTCTCTCTACGCCCAACTCAAACTAAGCTCCTGAAAACCCCTGCAGACAAGAAATCAACAGCGATTATCCCAATTCAGCATCCATCTCACCCTGTCAGAGGGAGATGGATGATTAAGGATTAGTCACTCCAGTACTGCCTTTGCATACGGAGAGATTCAGATGGGTACTCGCTGGATTGATTAAAATTTCTTGGGTTCAGAAGTGTAGGTCAATTAGCTTAACATCTGTTATCAGAGGAAATAAACCATTAGAAGCTCCTATCTAAATGTCCTGTGTTAACTTTGTTAATACATTCAAGATAACCAGGCAGAGTCAACATGGCTGTGGATAAAGGGTAGAGAACATACCATACTTATTTTTCCAGAAAGCATTTAATAAAATGCCAATTCTTGGTTATTGTGGGAAATGAAAACTCATGGCATACGGAACTGGCATGTAAGATGGTTAGAAAATTGATTGGGTAACAGGAAGTGGACAGTAGGCATAAATAGGTCTTTATCAAGTTGGCAATATGTAGCAAGTGGTGAGCCACAGGGATCAGTGTTAAGGTCTTAATTGCTTGCAATTTTTACTTAAATGTCTTGGATGACAGAACTCAAGGCATGGCTGCCAAATTTGCTGATGACAAGTTGTGAAGTTGGCCCTTCCACTTCAAGGTTATCAGGAGGCACCCTACAGCGTGGGACTGCAGTTGTGCTGCCAGCCCACAGCAGAGCAAACAGATCAGAGACAACGGGTCAATGGGTAAGGAAAAGCAAGAGATCAAGTGGCAGCAGCACGTTGGCCCATCGGTTAGCAATGGGAAACAGTATGGCAGACTTGGCCATACACTGCCCCGTACAGTCGAACAGCAGCTGATATTTACCATCAAGGTCTTCCAGCAAACAGCATCCCAGTTAACGTATGGGAGGGTGACACGCGGATAGCCACATGGCTCGGGGAGAGACAAAGGGACTAAACGACTGTACCTCGGTGGAGAACCTGGGGCTGTGGATGCAGGTAAATGCACAGAGGGAGTCCTCGAGTCTCCTCGCCCTGGTGTAGCTGTCGACCAGGTCCAGGTCCTTCAGCTGCAGGTCACCGATGGGGTCCATGCCAGTAATGCCATCCGGGTGGGCCTCAACCAGCCGCAGGAGCTCCTGAGTGGCAGTGGTGACTGACGGGCCAGGTGGGTCATTCCTAAGGAGAGATTGATGCTCTGTTAGATATACCCAGGCATGGAGAGGGCAGCGCCAAGGTGGGTAACTGCAACCACAGCTCGCTCCGCACTGCCCGCGCTTCAAATGGTGGCGCTGGAAAAAGTGGCGAGGATGCTTGAGGCGGGTTGGGGAGCGAGAAGGGGCCAGGTTTGTAGGGGATGGTGTAGAGGTCATGCTGACAATGGGGGTTTGAGAGGGGGAGGGGAGCAAGGAAGGATGGTCTGGATACATGGCTGGCTTTTTTTGGGGGGGGGGGAGGACTCATATAGTCAGCTTCACTCTGGTATCCCGCTGTCTCTTTGTCCCAATGGAAGTGGGGGTGTTTTTGTGGGAGGGGCACAGGGCGAAAGCAGTGGCACTGGG
This sequence comes from Ginglymostoma cirratum, assembly GCA_024137785.1. Classification (NCBI taxonomy): domain Eukaryota; kingdom Metazoa; phylum Chordata; class Chondrichthyes; order Orectolobiformes; family Ginglymostomatidae; genus Ginglymostoma; species Ginglymostoma cirratum. The sequence continues at coordinate 19,832,278 of JAHRHZ010000002.1, forward strand.
TTCAGAGGGCCCCGCACACCCCGCTCCACCCCAAGCTGTCCGTTATTCCACTGGAACATTCACACGCCCCCTCCCCTATGTGTTTTCCGTGTTGTGCCGTTGACAGAGATGGGTGACTGACCTGAAGCGAGGGATCTGCCTCTTCTTGTAGTCATCGATGATTTTGTCGGCATTGATGCGCAGGGTTTTAATGGTGATGCTGCCGATGTCTTTGGCGGTCAGTTTTTCCACCACGTGGCCACAGGGTCCTGGGCAGGTGGGAAGGGATCAACAACAGGTCAGTCCAGCCCTTGCAGATTCCTCCCTCCCAATATACTTTGTGTATATCACACCAAGAGTTCAGGCTCAGAATTATCTCCCACAGGTAGCATTTCAGACTCATCACTCTCCTCTGGCCCATTCCAAAGTTGACCCTAGGGGAATGGAAGCAGAACCCTTCCCTCAATTAGTAAAACAAAAGCCCAGGTGACAGGGTTCCTGTTTGAGCATTGAATTTAAGAAAAAACATTCACAGGATGGGGGCATAGCTAGCTAGGCCAGCATTGATGGTCCATCCCTAATTGCCCAGAGGACAATTGAGAATCAACCACATTGCTGTGGGTCTGAAATCACATGCAGGCCAGACTAGGTAAGAACAGCAGCTCCCTTCCTTAAAAAAGGACATTAGTGAACCAGATGGGTTTTTCTTGACAATTGACTACGGATTCATGATCATCATTAGACACTTAATTCCAGATTTTTGTTAAATTCAAATTGCAACATCTATCAAGGCAGGATTCGAACCAGAGTCCCCAGAACGTTACTTTGACAGCCCTGTTAACACTACTATCTCACGAGCAGTTACCTTGCTGACAGAAATCTCATTTGCAGCACTTTTATCAAGCAGAAGTCCATGTATGCCACACCAATGGGCACTGCCCTCATCAACCCTCATGGTTACTTTATAAATGACTCCATCGATTTAGTTGTACGCGTTGCTGGCGGGACAGGGCATCACTGAATTCTCGTGGCAGCCGGCTCGGAGTGTGGAGGTGTGCAATGTGAGATTACACAACAAACTCACCTTCAGGAAAGAAGAGTTTATTGGCAAGGAGGTAGTCAGGAGTAGGTGCCACAGGCGATTCCTCAACGTCTTTCCCCGTCTCCTCTTGCCTGGACTCCGAGAGGACCAGGGTGGTGAACGACCGATTGCTGGAATCTGTGCAAACCTGCAGTTCATGAGACAGCACTTGTTGAGCCAACGTTCGGAAAGGGACAGGAGGCAGCCACTCATCTCCTCAAGCCATTTCTGTCATTCGCTCAGATTGTCATTGATCATGATATTTACTTCCCTTAGCTCCTTATTTAACAAAAAAGTCTATCAATTTCAGTGTTTAAATTGGCCCTTCCAAATTCAGTTTTCTTTGTATCGAAATATAGAAAACGGAGAAGAATCTACGATACAGAAGGCCATTAAACCCACCAAATTGCACACTGGTAAAAAAGATCTCTCCCACTCTTTAACTTTTGGTTATAGGAATGTGTGTGCATGTTGAAAAGTTATCTTCTAATTTAACTGTGATGATGGAGATGGTGAATAAAAGTGTTTTGTGAAGTCATGGAGTCTGAAATCACACGACACTAGGTCATAGTTCAACAGGTTTATTTGAAAGCACAAGCTTTTGGAACATTGCTCCTTCATCAGGTGAAGTGGAGGGAAGCGTACAGGCACAGAATTTATAGGCAGAGATATAACAGTAAGATAATTCCAGGTACTAAAGAAGGTTGAAAGTGGACTGTTGACAGGATGAATGCCAAGTCTTTGCAGGTGATCAAGAGGTGTCAGACAGTGTGAGTAAATAACAAGTGGAGGCATGACCTTTAATCTAATTACCTTAATTAGTTTGTATAGTTGTCGATTACTTGTTACTTTGGTTAGACCCTCGCCATGCGACTGATACCCATCATGTTATGCTAACTATTTGGTTGGCTTCCAGTGCCATCTAATTCTCGATTTTTTTGTAATTATCTCATCTGCATTAATTAATCAGAACATAGATCACTTTACTCACATTCTTTGACACTTTTGATCACCTGCAAAGACTTGTTATTCAGCTTGTCGACACTTCACTCACACCATTTGTACTATCTTTTGACAGGCCTAATTACCTGTAATCATCTTACCATTATCGCTCTGCACATAAATTCTGTGCCAGTGTGCTTCCCTCCATTTCACCAAAGGAGCAGTGCTACAAGAGCTTGTGATTTCAAATAAACCTGTTGAACTATAACCTGGTGTCGTGTGACTTCTAACTTTGTCCACCTCAGTCCAACACCAGCACATCTTCATTGAAGGCACTAAAATTCAGCTTGCTCCCCACCACTGTTCCGAAATGAACTGAGCAACCAGTTTTCATCCCTGATCACAAGTGACATATCAGAACTATTCAGAGGCTGCACTTCTGTCACCTTCAAAGCGAAGGAGTTGGCAGACAATCATTTAAGGTGGATGGCTTCTGTACAATAAATACAAGCAGTTCAGCTAACCTCCCCACGTCCCCAACTGTTTTACCTGCAGGATCACTCCCAGGGCATTCTTGTGCCATTGGTTTTTAACCACCAGGACTCGACCGACAGACAGTGCTTTGACAGCACTTGTAGATTCCATGATGCTCTTCTGTAACACGAAAGAGGAGGTATTAAACCAGCAGAGCAGGAAGTTTCACCATTGTTTAATCAATGAGAGTCTATGCTCTGTCTCATCACACGTTACCTGCAGAGCGTCCCTCGTGTACAGGAGTTCCCGCACTGTATTGTAATAGTGCTCTAAGTCACTCAGCTGACCTATGCACTCCACCTCATCCATGCTTGACAGCTTCTTTGTGAGCTCCTGAATCTGCTGTTCATATATCTGCAAAACATAATGGCACAACATGAGAAATAGGAAGTACTAGAGGCCATTTAGCCCTTTGCACACGTGCTCCACCCTTCCACAGGAAGGAGACTGTTGCTGCACAGGAAGATGTCACTGCAGCTTAGTCAGAACATATCTGGAGCACTGTGCTCTGTTTTCATCTCCTTACGCAAGGATGGAATGACTGCATGAGCAGTTCAGTGAAAATTGACTCGCCTCATTTCTGAAATGAAATTTTAAAAAAGAGTTTAGGCTAAACAGGTTGGGCATGTACTCTGTGGCGTTTGGAAGGCTGAGGGGTTGACTTATTGAAACAAGAAAGATCCAGAGGAGAGCTAATAGGGTTAATCCTGGAAAGATGAATCACCTTGTTGAAAAGTCTGGAAACCAGGCTGCCACAGTTTAAAGAAAATGAGGAAGCTCTCATTTAAGACTGGACTAAGGAGAATGATTTTCTTCCAGAGAGTCATGATTTTGTGGCATTTTGTGACACCTCTGACATCTCTTCCTCAAAGGATTGGAGGCAGGGTCACTGAATACATTCAGTATTGACTTAGATAGATTTTTGATAAACTAGGGTGTTAAGGGACATGGGTGCAACAAGAATAAAGTGGAGCTCAGGCAACAATTGAATCAGTCATGACCTTATTGAAAAGTAGAGCAGGATCAAAGGGCCAAATGGTCTACGCCTGCTCCTATTTCTTCTGTTTTTGTGCTACAATCCCACTTTCTTGCCATATCTCAAGAAAGGAGAAAACTCAAGCTTGTAACAAGAACGTTCAAATTGCTAAATTCTAACCCCTTTCCTGTACACCTTAGAAACTAATAAATAAAGATGAATGGTAGAAAACGGGGGCCTCTGAAATGTGGGTGCCAAGATGCATCTATGTATAGGCCATATGAGAAAAGAAGAAGTGATTGCAATAAACTCCATAAAGTGACACACACAGGGAAGAAAGTGCCAGCATTTCAGCCATTTGGTCAGAGCTGACAAACTACAGGAATCTTTTCTAGATGGCAGCAGAAAGAAACGTTTACCTAGGGCAAGCAGAATGATGGATGTTGCAGAGCAGATGCAGATGAACTACAGTGACCGTGCGAGAATGGTACAATACAAACAAGCATCACATACCACGACAGCAGCTCTCCCGGCCTTGACGTTCAATGGGAATACCATCAATGAATCCCCACAAAAAACATCCAAAGGTCACGATCAACCAGAAACTGAACTGGATGAACCATGTAAACAGTGGCTACAAGAGCAGGTCAGAGGCTAGGAATCCTGCAGAGAGTAACTCATCATCTGACTTACCAAAGCCCCTACAGGGCACAAGTCAGGTGTGTGATGGAATACTCCCCATTAGCCCGAATGAATGCAGCTTCAACAAGGAGCTCAACACCATCCACGATAAAACAGTTCACTTGATCGGCACCAATCACTCCGTCCACCTATGCTCAACAGCAGCAGTGTGTGCCATTTGCAAGATGCAGTACAGAAGTTCAGCAAGACCCCTTAGATAGCACCTTCCAAACTCATGAGCACTTCCATCTGGAAGGACAAGAGCAGCAGATACATGGGGATACCACCGAATCCAAGTTCCCCTTCAAATCACTCATCAACCTGACTTGGAAACGTATTGCTGTCCCTTACAGCATCGCAGAGTCAAAATCCTGGAATACCCTCCCAAACACCACTATGGGTCTACTGACAGCAAACAGACTGCAGCGGTTCCAGAAGGCAGCTCACCAGCACCTTCTCAAGGGTAATTAGCAACTGACAATAAATGCTGGCCCAGCTAAGACATCTCATGAAAGAATTTTTTTGAAAAGTAACTACAAGTCAGATAGGGCAAATGTGGTATTTCCATCTGCTTGATGAGCAACGTGTCAGTCAGACGGACTTCTACTTTCTAAGAAATGTAAAACGAAATTTGAATACGTGAACTGATCTCAAGGCAATACTAATCAATAGCGACAAGATGAATGTTTTGAAATAATGTTAAAGTCGTTAAAAGGGCTCTGTGATAATCTGTGGCTGTACCTTGGCATCCTTCCTGGTGTGGAACTCTGAGAAACTCCGCTTCATCATGTCCTCCACTCGGAGAGCTTCCACCCGCAGCAGGTTCAGGATCATGGTGTAGGTTAGACGGAACTGTGACTGCAGCAGTGTCGGCTTTCCCTGCAACAAAACACACACATGCACTGAGGCCTGCACCTGTCTGGGCTGCACTAAGCAACATGGGTAACAGGAAAGAGTCAGCAAAAGGGGCAGCAAAGGGCAAAAGAAGCAGCGAAGGGCAAGACAGAGTGAAAGAGCACGAAGGAAAAGGTTAAGCTGTTTTGAACCAAAGCTAGAAATTAAAGGAGGGTTTAGGCAAAAGCATTACAGGGTGACCATTCTGCACAGCAAAATCTGCAAACAAAGCAACTGAATGACTGACAAACTGCTCCATTTCTCATGCAACACACAAGGTCACAAGGGCAATGAAGACTCCTTCGGAACGAGCCGGTCTCCAAGACTGAATCGCATCGCAACCTCTCTCCCCAGCCCCTCCAAGCGCATTTCTTACCAACATCATCTTGTGGAGGTCAGCCATCTCATGGACCCCAGACTTGCACAGGATAATGACCATCCCAGTTGTGTCCAGTCCTCTCCTTCCTGCCCTCCCTGCCATCTGAATATATTCACCTACAAGGAGTACAAAAGGTGTCACAGGCAGAGGATTAAAAATGGGTTAAGCTGCCAGCCCAAGGAAGGAATTGTAGGCTCGGTTTTGATTTATTTCCGTACTGAAGATTAAAGAGTGGTAAGAAAGGAGCTTTCTGCTGTTTCATTTTATATTTAAATCAAATGTGGAGCATTGTTAGACATGCGCAGTATTATCCACACCAACCGCCTTCTTAACGTACAATGCAGAGATTTGCCAGGCCATTTCAAAAGGGCATTCAAGAGTCAACCATGTTGTTTCTGTGTGTGGAGTCACTCATAGGCCAGCCCAAGGAAGGATGGCAGATTTCCTTCTCCAAGTGAACCTGGATGGGTTTTTAAATGGCAATTTCTTGAGCAACATTACTGATGCAAGCCTTTTATTCTAGATTTCATTCAATGAACTCATTTTAATTCCCTATTTGCCATGGTGTGCTTTGAACTCATCAGTTATTAATGCTGGTCTGGCTGAACTAGCCAGTCCTTAACTAAACTGACAGAATCGATAATAGAGAGAAGCCATTTTTCTTTGTGGAGGGAACTTAAAGGGGCATAATGTTAAAAGTTAGAGCCAGGCCGTTCAGACATGACGTCCAAACAGCTGCACTGATTCAAGCTAACCTGTGCCAGAGCTTATACTCCACATATCCTCCCAGTTCTCTTCAAGGATGCTGCTGGGGTTAGAGAGTCTGAGCTACAGACAGAGGCTCAGTAGGCTGGGGCTATTTTCGCTGGAGCCTTGGCAGCTGAGGGGTGACGTTATAGAGGTTTATAAAATCATGGGGGTGGCATGGATAGGCTGATTAGCCAAGGTCTTTACCCTGGGGCAGGAAATTCCAAAACTGGAGGGCATAGGTTTAAGGTGAGGGGGGAAAACTTTAAAAAGGGACCACAGGGCAACTTTTACACACACAGGGGATAGTACGTGTAGGCTTGAGCTGCCAGAGGAAGTGGTGGAGCCTAGTACAATTAAAACATTTAAAAGGCATCTGGATGGGTATATGAATAGGAAGGGTTTAGAGGGATATGGGCCAAATGCTGGCAAATGTGACTAGATTAATTTAGGATATCTGATCAGCATGGACGAATTGGATTGAAAGGGTCATTTTCTGTGCTGTACATCTCTATGACACTCAGCAACACATCCTTCTATTGCTTTCTCCCTCGTGTTGACTCAATCTCCCCTTAGATGTATCTGCACTAATCACTTCAACCTCACCCTGCACTGGTAGAATACCCATTCTCACCAGTCTCTGGTAAAGGTACCTCTCCCAAATTTCCTACCAGATTGATCAGTCACCGCTATACTGATGACTCCTCATTCTGGTCATGGCCAAGGCTGGAACTATTTTCTTTGCCTCTAACCCATCACGTGTTAGCAAGAAAGCTCAAGATCAAGATCAAGAAAGAAAAACTTGAAAGATGCAACCTGGCAGCCACTTTCTTGCACATCTCAGACTATAAATAAAGATCTACGGAAGAAAACAGGGACCGTTGAAACATGGATGTTAAGTTGTACGCTAAATCTTCCATATATAGAAGGCAGGCAAATGAAAATGTGACTAATTGCAAGATAGGAAAATACTAGGATTTTGTCCACTTCATCAGAGCTGAAAAATCAGGGATCTCTTATGGAAGACAAAGTGGACAGCAGCGGAAAGGGGAGTTGATTGAAGCGCAGTTGAATGCTGGAAGTGGTGGAGCAGCTGTAGAAAATGCTGCAGCAATTTTGACAGGATGGTGCAAAACGGATGTGTGTGACATGCCATGATAGCAGAGAGCCCACACAGACATGACAGGCTGAGTGGCTGTCTTCTGTGTTCTAACTATTCTACAAGGTATGTTTAGGGCAATGGACAATAAAAGTTGGAACTGTAAATAACTGTTCTTTGGAACAGTTAGTGCAAGCAAGATGGACTGAACAGTCTCATTCCGTGCTGTAATGTTCTGCAATTCTATGCAGCAAGTGAGGCCACTGCAAAATGGATTGTGAGGCAGTGGCAGTGGAAAACATGCAAGTGTTTTTTAATTCATTGGCAAACTCAGTGTTTACTCCCCATCCTTAGCTGCCACAAGGTGGAGCTACTCAGCCACCTCCTTGTACCGCTGCAACCCATGTGATACAGGGGACACCCACTTCTGCTGTTAGGACGGGAGCTCCCGGACTGCGACCCAGCAACTGTGAAGGAATGGCAACGTCTTTCCAAGTCAGGATGGTGCTTGGTTCTAAGGTGGTGGTCACAGCGGCGATGGTGATGGTCTCATGCATCTACTGCTCCTATCTTTTCAGGTGGTAGAGATCACAATTTGGGAAGTGCTGTTAAAGGAGACTTGGTGAATTGCTACAAGGAATCTTGTAGATGGTACAAGCTGCTGCCGGCAAGTGTCAGTGATGTAGCAAATGAATGTTTAAAAGGTGGTGATTTGAGGTGTCTGCTAAGCGATGTGCTGTGTCCTGGATGTCATCAGCTTTTCAAGTGGTGCTGGATCCCAACTCACCCAGGTAGTGTACATTTCATTACACTTCTGCCTCGTCGCCACTTGTGGACAGGCTTTGGGTAGTCATGAGGGGAGTTTTACGGTCATTGGTAACACCAGGCCGTTGAAAATGTGGAATTCTGTGATGGGTAATACTAATGAATGCCAATATTTAAGGGAAGTTCTGGCATCCAGACCTCACCACTCCATTAGATTTTTCCTCTCACTCCATATCTCTACTCGTCATCCCCCGCCACAATATTGGACTATGTGTCCTTATTCTCACTACCCCTCTCCACTTTTATTTGGTGGTCTGCCTCCGTAATGTGACCAAGTCCTGTCATGTATGGGGAGGGGAGGAGAGGGGTTTCACAGCATTACCTGGTGTCAGGTCTCGAAAATTTGTCCCGTCATGTTTGCGGATTGTGTCGAACACCACAGTTCTGGCTGGCATGTTCACTCCCATCGCAAAGGTCTCAGTTGCAAAGAGAATCTGCATCACATGGCAAAAAAAAAAATTAAAATTACCCTGCGATATAAACTCTTAACACACAGACAGTGCTGAATGCTATGTTGGTGCATCAATACTTCCGCAGGCCAGCTTACCTCAACTTGTCACTCTATAGTGTAAGCCAGAGGGAGATACGGACAAGTCCCACAGTCATACGACAGCACAGTATCAAAAAAGAGCTGTGCATTCTCTTTGAAAAGCAATCCACTTAGTTCCACATCTGCACTCTTCCCGATATTCCCACTATATTTTTCCTCCTGCAGGTATTGATCCAATTTCTTGCAGAAGAACTCTACTGTATCTGTTTCTACCATCCTCTCAAGCAGTACACTCCAAACCCCATCTATTCATTGAGTAAAAGTAGTCTTTGGATTCTTGCCTCTGGACCTTTGGCCAATTTATCTAAAGTCTGAGCCCTTTGATGTTGTTATTGTGTGTTTAGCTATGACAGACCATTTCTCTTTCTTTAATCTATCAAATCTCCTCTTCACTTTCTCTATTCAAAGAGGAACAACATCAACCTCTCCAAAACCCTTCATGTACGTAATAAAATGCAAAGCCCAAAAGTACGTTAAGTCTTGCTTCAACTGATACCTAGTAGAGTGTGTTTGGTTTTGGTCATCTTTCTTAGGGAGGCAATGAAAGCACTTCAGAGAAGGTTCACTCCTGAGATGGAAAGGTTATGAGGAAACGCAGAGCAGGTTCGGCCAACGATCACCGCAGCTCAGAAGAACAAGATGCGTTTGGATTGAAATGTAAAACATGCTGAGGGGGCCTGGCAAGGTAGATGTTGAGAAAGTGTTCCTCTTGTTGAGAAGGCTAGAAATAGGGAACACAGTTCTAGGAGGAATTTCTCCGCTCAGAGGGTCGACCACCTTTGAAATTCTCTCCTACAGGCAGCAGGAGTTTGAGAAAAAAAAAAAAAGTATCTAGAGGATTAGGAAGTCTGGGGCAAGGGGGTGAGTTACTGTTCACACAGTATAATGTTATACCTTTACAAGTCCCCTGGTAAACAGCATCTCAATAACCTCCTTCAGGATTGGAAGGATCCCACTGTGATGGACACCAATTCCCCGCTTCAGAAGCTCCACCATCTGAAGGACCTGTCCAATAGAAACATAAATGATTTTTTTTTTTTTTTTTTTTTTAAAATTGCTCCAACAAATCCAGCGAAGGAATCAACATCTCATGATGAACATTCAGTCTAATAATACGCTTCAGCGTCAATATATTCTGGAGTTGGCATGGAGCCAAACACTTGCTGTGACACAATCCCACCGAACACACCAAATCCTGTCTGTCTGTAACCCGGGGGAAAATACTGAATCTCATCTCGCTGTCTGTAACCCCAGGCATAAAAGAACAGAAGTCCTCCTCACTGTTTGTAGCTCAAGGCAAAAATAATAACAAACACTAGGCTTCACCTTACTATCAGTAACCCCAGGCAAGAGGATACTGGACTCCATCCTCACAGTGTAGTGCTTGGAACGAGGTCAGCCACGTAGACCTCAGAATGAGTGTTCCCTGATTGGGGCTGTTAAACTGGCCCAATTATGGATCCCTGGCTGACAGATATAAATAGGAGTGTCAGGGTTCTGCTCACTCCAGGAGCTAGCTCAATGTCATGTACTGTGCACGTGTAAATAAAGGGTGACTTGGTGATGGGATACCAGCCTTCGTGGAGTTATTTTACACAGTAACCCTTCCCACAAAGCACACTTCACTGCTGCAACTCCATGCAAAGAGAAACACCTAATCCCAACTGTCTCTAACCAGAGGCAAAAGATAAAACCAGAACACCATCTGACTGTCAGAAAACCCAGGCAAGAAAATACTGAATCCTGTCCTCTGACTGTAAACCTCCCCAAAAAGCACTGCCCCCCCCAATTCACTAAGACACAGTTTAAAAAAAAAGGTCAAAGCCCATCACACATAACTACAAACCAGGAAACGCCTAAATCCATTTCGTTCCCTCTCTGAAAAACTTAGCATTTCGCAACTGCTGCGCAGAGCTAGAAGACAATTCTTTCCACATTTTCCAAAGCATTATTGCCACATGCACATAAGTACCATATCCGTCCACCCACACCCAACTGTATAGAAACATGGTGAGCCTGCATCTGTACACATTCAATTTTCAACCACTAACATAATAAAGGGTATACTTGACAGAAGTCGTGCAGTAAAGATTCACCAAAATGATTCCTGGGACTGTCCTCTGAAGAGAGATGGAGGAGATTGGACCTGGATTAGAAAGAGAGAAACGAGGAGCAGAAGTGGGCCACTTGGTGCTTCATGCCTGCTCCACCACTCAACAGGATTTATCCTAATGCCTTTATTCCTGCTTTCTCTGAGATCACATGGTGCCTTTAAAATTTAAATATATCAATCTCTTTCTTGAATATATTCAGTGATTTGGCCTTCACAGACTTCTTTGGTAGAGTGGTCGCCGGAGTTTAGAGGAACGAGAGGTGACCTCTTACAGTCATACAACATGGAAACTGACCCTTCGGTCCAACTCGTCCATGCCAACCATAATCTCAACTTAAACTAGTCCCACCTGCCTGTGCTTGGCCCATCTCCTTCCAATCATTTCTTATTCACATACCAAAAGGGCTTTTAAACGTTGTAAATGTACCCACATCCACCACTTCTTCTGCAAGTTCATTCCACACATGAACCACTCCCTGTGTGCAAGAAAAACTACTCCCATGTATTCTTTAAGTCTGACTCCTCTCACCTTAAATATACACACTCAAGTCTTTAAATCTCCCACTCCAGGGAAAAGACACCCACCATTCACCTTATCCATACCCATCATGACTTTATAAGCCTCTAGAAGGTCACCTCCCAATCTTCTCCACTCTAGTGAAAAACAGTCCCTGCCTATCCAGCCTCTCCTTATAACTTAAACCGTCTAATCCTCATTAGACCACACAAACTACTGAAAGGACTAAACATGGCAGACACAGACAGGATGGTTCCCCTGGGTGGGAGCAGCAGAGTCTCAAAATAAGAAGACTGAGATGAGAAGGAGGGAAAATCTTTAAAATTCTGTCCTCCAGAAAGCTGCGGGCGCTAGTCATCGAGTATATTCAAGACAAAGGTGGATAGATTTCTGCATATTAATATTATCGAGAGATAAGGGGACAGGGTGGAAATATGGTAAGAAGGTAGACTACCAGCTATAGTGCAGGCTTCAGGGGCTGAATGGTTTTTTCTGCATTTACGTTCCGTCGACATAAACCCACCCAAAGAGGTAATGATGGATCCAGTGCATTCATTTAATTCCTCATCACTCCCAACACATACCTGTGGTAGCTCTCTGTCTGTGCCCTTTAACCGGGAGATGCACTTCTGGAAGAAAATGTGGATCTCGCTCTTCTCCACGGTGCTGGTGAGGTCGACGGTGGTGAGCATGTTGGCATTCTCATCACAGCGGTTCCGTGAGAAGGTGAACGCCACAATGGGAAGGCTGTCTTTCTTCCTCAGCATGTCAATCAGGGATAACCACACGCTTTTATCCTGCACCCAGTGAATTGCAGAAAGATATTTATTGGGGCTGAGATTGCGGTATGACGCCCAACTGGATATAGCCGTGGACTGGTTGGTCACGCGATCCCCACTGTTTGCAAAGCCAATTTAGTCAGGATTCACATTTGGAAAATCAAAGGGCTCTCCTGTTTGGATTCCCATCTAGTTCTTTCATTCGGGATCAACAGCGGCCAGCTGGGTAGACTACTGAGTTTTATCCCGAGCAAAATTGGAGTTACAGCAACAAACGTGTGCTCTTGTACTCAAATCCTCTCACTGTGAACGCCCACAAACCATTTGCCTCCTTCAATGCCTACTGGACATGCAAACTTCCTTCCAGCAGCTGGTGCAGAAGGTCACCCCCAGAGGAGGAGAAAGAGGGGTTGTTGGAGGTAGGGGTGTTTATGAGAGCGTGTCATTTTCATCACCAAGATACAATGGCCTCACCTGGCTCGACCCTCCGTAGTATACTGGCTGCTTGGCTCCAAAAGACTGTGAGTGCTTACTGCTACGTTCCTTCTTGGCTTCAACTGCTGCGTAGTACCTGCAAGGGAGGTAAGGGCAAAACCGTGACTGTACTGGGGACAGACCTACCGCATAATCTGGGACTGAACTAGTTCACAAAGTGGGATATGGAAGGGTATACATACAATGGCTACCCTCACATTTTCTTATGTACTAATATTGTCATCTATGTAATAATTCAAGCAAGGCTCTTTAAGACCACACTTTCGAAACCCAACAAACACAACCTTGTGGAAGGACAAGGGTAGCAAGCTTTGAGGGATACCACGGCCTTTAAATTTCCCTCCAAGCCACACACACTATCTCGACTTGGAAATATGTTCTTGTTCCTTCACTGTCAGTGGGTCCAAATCTGGGAATTCCGCCACCCCACCCCAACACCACTGCGTGGGTGTCAATGCACCCCTCCGAGGTTTCACACATGCCAGTGTGCCAATGGATAGGCTCCCGCTTTTCGAATCTGGTGCCACGCACAGACCTCAGAGTTGCACGGAACCAGGGGAGAAAAAAAAACCAATTGGAGGGAATGTTGGTGGGCCTTCCTAAGCCAAATGGACTGCAGTGGTTCAAGAGGCAGCACATCACTTTCTCAACAGCAACTGACGATAGACAGTAAATGATGGCCCAGTCAGCAAGGCCCACATCCCACAAATGAATTTTTAAAAATAAGGAAAGAACAGGGGCAAGACACTTAAAAACAGAGATGAGGCTCGAGAGAGGAAGGAAACAGGGCCTTGCTTTAGCAACAGATGGTATCTTCAACAATGTGACACTCCCTCATCAGTAAGTACCCACCCCAACAGTGCAGAATTTCTTCAGTACTGACCCTCCCCTGACACTGACCCACAGACATGCGCACACACAGGCCTCAGACTCACGCCTTGGTGAGGAAGTTCCCCTGAGCGTCGAGCAGCAGGAAGAGTTCATTCTGAGTCTTCTGGCTGTTACCCGTATACAGATGATGCTCCAGAGGCACCGGCCTCTTCATGGTGCTGATCACATAGATCTTCTTCTTCTTTATCCTCCTGCAGGGTGGATGGTAATAAGGACCCAGGTTAGGGGCTGCCTACTTGGCAAAGAGAGCAGGAGAGTGCAAATTCTGCAGTCGCTAGAAAGCTTTTACACCAGTATGGGGGAGGGTGGGAGACAGGAAAGAGGAGACCTAAATACAACTTCTCAGCCACAGCAAAACCAGCAGAGCAGAGTCTCAAGGCCGAAAATAAGTTAAGGAAGATTCTGCTCTGGATAACCCTGACAGAACACGGAGGACAGTCTGAAATGGGCAAACAATGCACTCAAAGTATAGCATACCAACAATGCAGTTTCAGTTGGTTAACAACTCTCTCCCTACTTGCTGTCCATACTATGGCATTTTCCTGACCTACTTCAAGTCTGTGTTTGGCCAATGTTATTCAATCTTGCAGCATTTGAGGAGACTGTTTTCTCCACTGCCCTTGTACTAGACCTCAGTCCCAAGCTCTCTGGAGTCAGAAGACTGGTGTTCAAGAGTGAAGAAGTCTGACCGTGGGCACCATGATGGCTCAGTGGTTAGCACTTCTTCCTCAGAGTGCCAGGATCCAGGTTTGATTCCAGCGTCAGGTGACTGCGTGGAGTTGGTACGTTCTGCATGGGTTTCCTCTCACAGTCCAAAGGTTGCAGGTTAAGGTGAATTGGCCATGCTAAATTGCCCCATAGTATCCAGGGGTGTGCAGGATAGGTAGTTACAGGGATAAGTGGGGGTGGGGGGTCTGGGTGGGATGCTTTTGAGGGTCAGTGTGAACTTGATGTGCTGAATAGCCTGCTTCTATCCCTGCTTCTGCAGGGATTCTATGACTGTAGATTGTATCAGGCCTTAATGAGAGCACAACTGTGCACAGGACTGCTCTCCTTACCCAGGAAAGGATAGAGCAGCTGTAAGGGAGTGCCATGTAGGTTCACTGGGCTAGTTTCTGAGATTAGTGGATTGCCCTTTGTGAAATATAGGCATTTCTCTCCTCAAAGTTCAGAAGAATGAAGGGGATCTCATTGAAACACAAAGTTACCAGAATGCTGACAACGTAGATGCCGAGAGCTTATTCCCTTTTGTTTGAGAGTCTAGAGGTAGGGGCACAGTCTCAGAATAGTGGGTTGGCAAATAACAACAGACACAAAAGGGGAACGTTCATCTCTTAAAAGGGTTGTGAATCTTTGAAAATCACACATACTCGTGGACATTCAGTCATTTCCCGTGTGTAAAGAGATTGCTAGATTTTTGGATAGCAAAAGATCTGCAGGATATGGGGACAGCATGGAGTTGAGGTAAAAACATAAGTCATGACCTTACTGAATGAGGGAGCAGACTCACAAATCAGATCAAAGTCTTTACTGGAAGTGCTCGACCAGCCTTTGCTAAAATCAGGACTCTGCTTTCTTGCAGAGGGAACAGTTATTCAATTCCGGGCTCAATTTACTTTTAAATCAGCATTGCAAGAGACGAAATTCAAGCCAGTGGTTTATCCACACCCCTCGTCCTCCTGAAGGCCCCTTGAGGGAGTCGCAGAGCACGGAGAAGTGTGGGTGGCAGTCTCCTTCATTCTAAGGCTTGGAAGGAAACAGCTCACCCGATCCAGTCGGCAAACTCCAGGGTATTGGGAACTGTAGCGCTCAGAAGAATGAGATTCACATGGTCCGGGAGCATGATCAGCACTTCCTCCCATACAACACCCCTCTGCAAGAAGAGAAGAAAGGAAACTGCATTTACATAGCACCTTGCACAACCTCAAAAGTGCTCCACAGCCAAATGTTGCTGTAACTATTTTTCTTGCACTCATCAGAGCAAATGCAAGAATGCCAAATTTTAAAAAGCAAGCTCAACAATTTATCCCACAGGAGAAAAAAGGTTTTGATTCTTTTCTCCATTGCACGGTCTTGGCCAAAAGGGACCTATAGGATCGACAAGCTCAAACATAATTTAAATGGGTAACGCCTCATTTTATAACAGTGATCCCCCAGTTCTAGATCTCTCATCGGAGGAAACATTAATTCCACATCGATCTTGTCAAGATCCCTTACGATCTTTTATGCTTCAAATAAGTTGTTGTTACTCTTCCAAATTCCAGTTGATTCATGCCTAGTCTGTCCAACCTTTCCTCAGAAGGCAACCCGGTTATTCCAAAGTATAGACTGGCAAACCGCTGAACTGCTTCCTCATCCTTCCTTAAATAAGCTAAGCAATACAGTACACGGTTTTCCAGACACAGTCTCATAAGTGCCCTATACAACTGAAGCACAGTAAAGCATAACCTCCCTAACTTTTGCAACCAAGTATCCAATGTGATAAACAAATGACATTTCTTTCCCAAGCATGCTCCTTAATTTTCCCAATTACTTGCTCTATCTGCACACTAACCTTTCACCATTCATGATCTAGGACACCCAGATCCCTCTGCAGCCACACAGCACTTTTTATTCTTCCTGCTAAAATGGGCAATGTCACATAATTTTTCCGCATTGTCCTTCATTTGCCACAACTTTGCCCACTCACTTAATCTACTGATATCCCATTTACTCTCTTCCAAACTGACGTTACCCCCTTAACTGTGTTGTAAGCAAAATTGGCAACAATACCTTCCATCTTTTCATCCAAACCTCTTGTTACATTTCACCAACATGAAAAAGAATACATCTATTTTTTGCTTCTTATTAGCCAGTCAATCTTTTATCCTTAGCACCTACACAGATTTTATTTTCCAAAATAACCTTTTGTGTGGCAAATTATCAAATGTCTTCTGGAAAGCTAAATGTAGTACATTCAATCATTTTCTTTCATTCAGAGCATGTTACTTGCTCAAAGAACTCCAATACATTGTGCAAACAGGATTTCTTTTTGCAAAACCATGTTGACTCTGTATGAATACACTGCCTTTATCTAAGTGTACTACTTTATTCATAGCTTATAACACTTCCTTAAGACAGATGTTAAGCTAACGGGCTTGTGGTTTCTTGTTTTCTGACTCCCTCCTTTGAATAAAAGGTGTTAGATTTGCAATCTTTCAATGTGATGGAGAATCAGCACATTCACAATGTATTAAATGGCCTCCTTCTGTGCTGTACGAATCTTAACCCTCATTTGTTGGGGTGATTTCCAGTTTGCCCGAGAGTTCTGGGCAACTCAAGTTGCAACCCGTGGATTTGTCTCACCTCGGCATCGTTGACATAATGGACCTCATCAAATATCACCCATTCAAGATCACGAATAACATCCGAGCCATTGTACAACATGGACCTGTGGGAGACACAATATTACAGAGTCCCAGTCTGCACAGTACCTTCGCTTATCCTTTCAGAAGATGTGGGCGTCACTGGCAACAGCAGCACCTGTTGCTCATCCTGAATTGCCCTTGAACTGAGTGAGTTGTGAAGCTCTTTAAGAGGGCAGTCAATTGCTGAGGGTGGGCACTCAAGTATCGACAAGGATAAAAACATTGAAACACAGAAGATAAAAAGCAGGAGGCCACCATTTGGCTCTTTGCGCCTGCTCCACTATTCATTGTGATTGTGGCTGATCATCCACTTAATAGCCCAATCCTGCTATCTCCCCACAGCCTCTGATCCCATTTGCCCCAAGTGCTATATCTAGCCAGCTCTTGAATACATTCAATGTTTTGGCATCAACTACTTCCTGTGGTAATGAATTCCACAGGGTCACCACCCTTTGGGTGAAGAAATGCCTCCTCATCTCTGTCCTGAATGGTCTACCCCAAATCCTCAGACTGTGACCCCTGGTTCTGGACACACCCACCATCGGCAACACGCTCCCTGTATCTACCCTGTCCAGTCCTGTTAGAATTTTATAAGTCTCTATGAGATTCCTCCCCCCATCATTCATCTGAACTCCAGTGAAAACAACCCTAACCTGGTCAATCTCTCCTCATACATCAGTCCCGCCATTCCCGGAATCGGCCTGGTAAACCTTCACTGCACTCCCTCGAAAGCAAGAGCATCCTTCCTCAAAGAAGGAGGCCAAAACTGCACAGAATATTCTAGGTGTGGTTTCACCAAGACCATGATGTATAACTGCTACAACACATTCCTGCTCCTGTACTTGAAACATCTTACATTACTTGCCTTTTTTAAACCGCCTGCCGGACCTGCATGCTTACATTCAGCAACTGGTGCACACTCCCCTCTCCCAATTTACAGTTGTTCAGGTAATCAGCCTTGTTTTTACTTCCAAAGTGAATAACCTCACATTTATCCAAGTTATACTGCATCTGCCATTGATTTGCCCACTCACCCAACCTGTCCAGATGTTGAAGAATCTCTGCGTCCTCGTCAAAGCTCACCCTCCCACTCAACTTGGTGTCATCTGCAAACTTTGAGATGTTACATTTTGTTCCCTCATCCAATTGAATAGCTGAGTTCCAGCACCATTTCTGTACTAATATTGATCTCCCTCAATTCTATCCTCTCACTAAATCTTGCATTCTCCAACATTTCTGGTATCTGATTTGCGTCCTCTTTTGTGACGACAGAACCAAAGTACATATTCAGTTGCTCAGCCATTTCTTTTTCCCCTCTTATTCATTCCCTCATGGTCCCCTACAGACAGGCATACATTTGTCTTCACCAAACTCTTTCTCTTTACATACCTACTGAAATTCTTAGCGTCAGTCTCTATGTTCCCTGCAAGCTTACTTTTCTTTTGTATTTTCCCTTTCTTTGCTGAATTCTAAACTGCTCCCAATCCTTAGATATATAATTTTTCTTGCCTAATCTGTATACTACTTCCTTGAATCTGATGCTATCTTTAATGTCCTTGTAAGCCACAGATTGGCTCTTCTACCCATTTTGCTTTTGTAACAGACAGGAATAAACAGTTGTTGCAGTTCCCCCAACCATTCCCCGAATGTTTGCCATTGTCTATCCACTGTCATCCCTTCAAGTAACTCTCCCCAGTCTATCAAGGCCAACTCATGCGTCATATCTTCATAGTTTCCTTTATTAAGATTCAGCACCCTAGTCTCCGAGTTAACCATCTCACTATCCATCCTGATAAAAAAATTCTATCATGTTATGGTTGTACATCCAAAGGGTCTCGCACTGCTAGACTGGTAGTGATTCCCTTCTCATTACATAGTACCAAGTCTAAGGTGGTCTGCTATCTAGTGGTTTCCTCCACATACTGGTCAAGAAAACCAACCCATATACACTCCAGGAACTGCTCCTTTACGGCATTATGTCTAATTTGATTTGCCCAATCTATGTAAAGATTAAAATCACTCAATCACTGATATTCTCTTATCACCAATATTCCCTTATCACCTGCATCTCTAATTTCCTGTTTAATGCCATTCCCAACATCACCACTGCAGTTTGGGAGTCTATATATGACACCCACAAATGTTTAATTGCCCCACGGCATATCTCAACTTTACCCAGAAAGACTCCACACTGTCAGAGCTAATATCCTTTTTCACTATTGTGTTAGTTTTCTCTTTAACCAATAATGCCATTCACCACCTTTTCCTTTTTCGCCTGTCCTTCCTGAATACTGAACACCCTAGGACATTTAGTTCCCATCCCTGGTCACCCAGCAGCCATGTCTCTGGAATCCAGTGGTATCGTACCCATTTACATCTATCTGTGCGACTCATTCATCCACTTTATTGCAAATGCTCTGTGTATGGAGGCCTAAAGCCTTTAAGGATGCAAACATCATGATTCTAAAATATCTACCATCCTCACCAGATCTGTTCTACACGTGACTCTACATGCACTGCAGTGTGGTTGACTCTTTAACTGTCCTCTGAAATGGGCTTATGAGCCATGGTATGGTATTGTACTGCTTAAAAAAAAAAGTTGACTGACATCCCAGCATTAACCAGATCCCCAACTGCACCATGGGACTGAACTAGATGGACTGCAGCTGTTCACCAATTTCTCAAGGGCAACAAACGCTGGTCCTGCAAGCAATTCCACAAAATTATTAAAGAAAAAAAGCAGCTCTCAGGGAGTAAACTATTCAGTCTTCAGTGTAGGGTTGGCAACCGGGTGGGCAAGGAGGCAAGTTTAATAAAAAACAACATTGAAACGAAGGAAGAAAAAGTGAACGGACTCCACGAGATCAAGGACAGAGGCAGGGTTACAGACCTGAGAATTTCTGTCGTCATTATGAGGCAGGAAGCTTCTGGATGTAACTGGACGTCTCCGGTCAGAAGGCCAACATCTTTAAAAGTGTTTTTGAAATCCCTGAATTTCTGGTTGGACAGGGCCTTAATGGGCGACGTGTAGATGGTCCTGTTGAGGGAAGATGGGGGTGGGGTTGCAGGGAAGAGAGAGAGAAAATTCCTTCTGTGACTACAAGCAGTGTTGAAATTGAAGAACACAAAAAAACAGGAGAGGTAGACCATTCAGCCCATCAGACTACCCCACTATTCAAGACTTGGCTGATCTTTAGCCTTCACTCCACTTTCCCGCCCATATCCCTCGAGATCAAACATTGTTGGGGGGTGGAGTACCTCAAATGGTAGAGCGCAGGCTCAGCAGGAGGGGTAGCGGGAACGATGCCGACATTCGTATTCTATGATCAATCTCAGCTACTCAATGACTGAGCATCTACACCCTCTGGGGGTGAGAGTTGTTCTTCGAATGACATTTCTCATCACCTGCGCTATCACAAGACTGTGAAGCAGGACAAAGAAGCCAGCCTCTTGCTTATAGGCCAGTGCCAACTTCCAACCTGAAATATCTGTGCAATTTTGTTCATCTTGCGATACTGAAGTAAACTAGGTCAACGGACAGCAAGTACACAAAATTCAGATACCCACATTAAAGGTGACATTCAGTTCCTGGTGGTAGGTCACTGCTTTGAGAGGGATCGAATATCCACTCGGCCCGATTTCAATCTGGGAGGATCAGAATTATCAATACCATAAATACCTTGATGACCACGATTGCAACTGGAGGAAGATGTCCCCATTTTCCCTCCAAAATTGCAAGATATGCCCCTCATTTCTGGTCTTCACTGCCCATCACCACTTCAAGATGGCCAAAAGCACTTCAGAATCAACTAAATACTTTCCTAAAGTGCAGTCCTTGTTAGAATGCAAGGGAACTTTGTTTTTTTAAAAACACAGCAAGGTCCCACATCAACATCAATGAGACAGATGAGCAGATATTCTATTTCCTTGCTTGGATCAAGGGATAGATGATGGCCCACAATACAGGAGATAACTCTCTAGCTCTTCTTCAAAAATATTAGACATGGAACATTTTAGTCACCTGAGCATGCAGACATGGTCTTAGTTTAAGAGTTTTGTTTGAGAGGGATGCACACACTAAAGACTGACTCACTCCACTGTATAGCAGCATCAACAGCCCCCTGACCTCTCCTCACCACACCACAACGCAGACACACTGAAACTCAGACAGCGTGACATTCCCTCCAGACTGGCACTACAGCCATCAAATTGCCCTATTTCCAAGTTACCACAGTGTGGGTTTGCCAGAGGATGGCTGTGCCATTCAAGTGAATCAAGGTTCAGATGAGGAGCTGGCATTGACTTGAGTGACTATTGATCCTCTGTGCCCAAAGAGCTGAGGGAAATGAAGACCATGCTCACTGGCTTTTACTTTTGGCTGACCCTCACCTGGTCATGTGTTTCTGTGATAGTGCGATAGCGTATTCAGCGACGACAGTCTTTCCCGCTGACGTGTGGGCTGCCACAAACACGGAATCATGGGTCTCAAGACGAAGGATTGCCTGTTTCTGAAAGACGTCCGGCTCAAAGGGCCACTGAAAGGGCGGGGGGGGGGGAAGAGAGAGTTGTTGGTGAGAACAACTTAACATGATCACAGGAGAAGAGGATCTTGGATCTTCAGTCATTGAGATATGCTAATAAAAGACTTTGATTTATACAGAACTCTTTACAATCTTTGATTAAAGCATGGTGCCACCCCAGCGCCGATCCTCCGCTGGCACAGCATCCCCAACTGCATTGTCCCCGCCTCCAGTGCTGACTCTCTGACAGCACAATGCCCCCTTAGTGTGAGCGTGATAGATATGTCCTATAGACTTTATTGAAATGGGTGAAGCCCATTTATTGAAGGGGGCAGACTTCCATCAGCCCGAGCAACACTCCTCCACTGCATCCCACAACCCCAGCAACTAGTCCCATTCCAATTCTGAGGGCTGAAGAAAAAGGCATTGAAGGCTCAGCTCTTACCTTGAAAGCTGGATCTGGGATGCGCTTGTAGAAATCGTCCACAGGGGTGCTGATATCGACTGGGACAGCCCATTGTTCCTTCTCTGGTACAGACCCTTCCTCTTTCTGCTCACTTTGCTCAGGCTGAGGGGTGACCTTCAGCTCCTGAACATAAGAGGAGATCCAAATTCAGCCTACGTCACAGAGAGTTGATTTCCCTCTCTACCAAAGCTATCAGCTGCTTCCTGCTGGGATCTGCAATGAACTGCTTGAAAGTGCTGTGTCACAGATTCAATCAATCATCGCTTTAAAAAGGAAGTGGAAGAAGTACATAAAAGTAAACAATCAACTTGGAGATGGGAGAAACAGACCAGGAGAAATGGGATGAAATTATTACTCTCTCAAAGAGCAACCACTCCCACTGTGGAGTCATTTGGAAATGCGGAGGGAATTGACTTGCTCAGCCTGGTTAAAGCTGGCTGCTTGGTAAGGAATCTAGAGCTGAGGTTTTGGCTCAGTCTTATTTGAACAGACCTGTTGCTTCTTTTTTTTGAAATTAACCTGCAACACCAAATCTTCCAAGCTGTTGGTTCTGTGGAGAGGCCGCTTGGTCTCAGTTGTCTTTGCTTTCTTTTCATCCTCTTCATCGCTGGATCCCCCAAGATTTAAGTCGTCCATCACTCCAATAAGGTTTGTTAGGTTCAATAAGCCAGGGGTCACTTTATGCTCTGTAGATGGAGGAGGGAAAATAAAAAGACAAGAACATGAGAAGGAGAGGGCAGAAAAGAATAAAAATCTTCAGACAACACATAGGAACCGAATTGGACCAGCCGCATAAATGCTGCTGTTGGAGACTGAGAATTCTGAAGCACAATAACTCAGCCTCTGACTCCCAAAAGCCTGCCCACCATCAACAAGGCACAAGTCAGGATGCAATGGAATACTCTCTCTCATCCAGATGGGTGCAGCTCCAACATTCAAAAGTCTTGACAGTATCCAGCCCACATCCCTGGCACCACATTCATTCACCAGTTTCAAAATTCATTCCTTCCACCACCTACATACACACACTGGAAGCAGTGTTCACCATCTACAAGATGCAGTGCAACAATTCACCTTCAACAAGGTTCCTTTAACAGCACTCTCTAAACCCATAATCTTTACCACCTAGAAGGAGAAGGGCAGTGGATTCACCCCAGACTTTCCCTCCAAGCTAAACAGCCTGCTGGCTTGAAACTATATGACCATTTCTTTAATGTCACTGGTCAAAATCCTGCAGCTCCCTTCCTAACAGCACTGTGGTTGTCCCTACACTCTAAAGACTGCAACAGTTTGAGAACATGGCTCACCACTACTTTTGCAAGGGCAGTTATGGATAGGCAATAAATACTGGGTTGCATTCTCACCTGACCAAGAAGCTTCTAGGTTCCAGCTCCAATCTAGGATTGAGGCACAAAAGGACGAGCAGGAGTAGACCATTCAGCCCATTGAGTCTGCACCACGATGCAATATGATCATAGCTAGTCTTCTGCCAGAACTCCACTTTCCCACCTGCTCCCCAAATCCCTTAGCTACTGAAATCCAAAAACCTGACTATTGCAGCCATAAGCGTTTTTAATAGTGGAGCATTCACAATCCTCTGAGGTAAAGAGTTCTGAAGATTCATAATCCCAAGTGAAGAAACTCCCATTTATATCTCAGACCTAAATGATCATCCTCTACTGAGACTGTCCCCACTTCTTCTAGATACCCAAGCAGCAGAAACTATCTGTGTTGACCCCATCAAGCCCCTTGTCAGTTTACTCTGTCTCAATGTGATCACCTTTCATTCTTCTGTACTCCTGCGAGTACAGCACCAACCCAATTTACTCAGCCTCTCATTAAATTCTGTGATACCAAATGAATATTTATTGACCGTTAGGGTAGCTGTGAGGGCACATTTTATTTTGGATTTGCAAGCACAGGCAGGTTGAGTACAGTTTGTACTCTGCCTGTGACACATAGCCAAAGGAACATGCTGTTTGATGTAATCAGCAAATCTTTCAAATCAGACTGCACTGTATAAAGGGAAGGCCACCCTTACTTTCTCTCAGAAATGACTGCAGACTAAATGCAACTCTTAGTTCAAAGCACTTACCTCTTTCTTTGAAATCCATTCCTCTTTTCCATCCTGGAGGCACAGTGAGTAAATCTGTAAAAGCAAATAAGCAGAATTTATTTACATCAGGGTACTGGAGCCAGGGAGTGGCCGGCCCTTAAGCAGAGAAGTGGACATTGATTCCTTGTCTTTCACACAGGAGGGAACAGGCATGGACAAAACAGCTGGACTCCAGAGGGGAGGAGATAGTGAGTGCTCCTTGACATCAAGGCAACATTTGATTGACTGTGGCAACAAGGAGTCCAAGCAAAATTGGAGTCAAGGGGAATCAAGTGAACACTCTCTGCTGTTCGTATCTAATACAAAAGGGAGTTGTGGTTGTCAGAGGTCAACTCTCCCAATACCAGAGCATCTCAGCAGGATGGGGTAGCACAGTGGCTCAATAGTGCACACAGTCTCCTTGGGTTTCCTCCAGGTGCTTCGGTTTCCTCCCACAGTCTAAAGATGTGCAGGTTAGATGGATTGGCCATGGGAATGCAGGGTTACAGGGTTGGTGGTAGTGGTGGGGAATTGGGTGGGTCTCGGTGCGATGCTCTTTGGAGGGGTTAGTGTGGACTCGATGAGCTGAATGGTTTGCTTCCATAATATAGGGATTCTATGATTCTCAAGGGAGTGTCCTAGGCCCAAGCATTTTCAGCTGCTTCATTAAATTATCTTCCCTCCATCACAGGGTCAGAAGTGATGCTCTTACAACCAGCACAATTCCCGACTCCTCAGATACCGAAGCTTTCTAAATACACATGCAGCCAAACCTGGACCACATTCAGCTTTGGGCTGGCAAGTGGCAAGTAACATTTGCGTCACACTAACGCCAATGACCACCTCCAACGAAAAAGAATTCAGCGTCACTCATTGACATTCAACGATGATACCATTTTTGAAAACCCCACTGTCAATGGGTATATAATAGATAAAAATCTGAGCTGGACCAGTCATAAGTACTGAGGCTACAAGAACTGGTCAGAGGCTGTGAATTCTGTGGCAAGTAGCTCACCTCCCATCTCCCAGTGCCTGTACATGATCAGCAAGGCACAAGTCAAGAGTGCACTGGAGTTACTCTCCACTTTCCTGGATACGTGTAACTCCAACAATACCCAAGAAGCTCAGCACAGTCTGGGAGAAAACAGTCGACTTGACTGGCACTCTACCCACCAGTTTTCAAAGTGCACTCGTTTCATCTTTGATGCATAGTGGCAGCAGTGTGTACAAGATGCACTGCAGAAATTCACCTAGGCTCCTTTGACAGCCCTTCCCAAACCAGTGATTCCACCACTTAGAAGGACAAGGGTAGCAGACACCACCTACGTATTTCCTTCCGAACTACAAACTATCACAACTAGGAACACATTGCTGTTCCATTCATTCACCGTCGCTGGATCAATTATTGTAGGTAACCCTACACTCCAACGGCTGAAGTAGTTCAAGAAAGTAGCTCACCATATCCTTCTCATGGGCAATTAGAAATGGATGAAAACACAGGTGAAGTGCCGGAGGACTGGAGAGTTGCTAATGTTGTCCCCCAGTACAAGAAGGATAGTAGGGATATTCCACGTAACTACAGACCAGTAAGCCTGACGTCAGTGGTGGGAAAGTTGCTGGAGAAGGTACTGAGGGATAGAATCTATTTATATTTGGAAAAGAATGGGCTTATCAGTGATAGGCAACATGGTTTTGTGCAGGGGAGATCATGCCTTACTAACTTAATAGAGTTCTTTGAGGAAGTGACCAAGTTGATAGATGAAGGAAGGGCCTGTAGATGTCATCTACGTGGACTTTGGTAAGGCGTTTGATAAGGTTCCCCATCGTAAACTAATGGAGAAAGTGAAGTCACATGGTGTGCAGGGTGTTCTAGCTAGGTGGATAAAGAACTGGTTGAGCAACAGGAGACAGAGAGTAGTAGTTGAAGGGAGTTTCTCGAAATGGAGAAAGGTGACCAGTGGTGTTCCACAGGGATCAGTGCTGGGGCCACTGTTGTTTGTGATATACATAAATGATCTGGAAGAGGGCATAAGTGGTCTGATCAGTAAGTTTGCAGATGACACAAAGATTGGGGGAGTAGCAGAAAGCATGGGGGATTGTCAAAGAACACAGGAGAATATAGATAGACTGGAGAGTTGGGCGGAGAAGTGGCAGATGGAGTTCAATCCGGGCAAGTGTGAGGTGATGCATTTTGGGAGGTCTAATTCTAGAGCGAACTATACTGTAAACGGAAGAGCCTTGGGAAAAGTTGATGAGCAGAGAGATCTGGGAGTTCAGGTCCATTGTACCCTGAAGGTGGCTGCACAGGTGGATAGAGTGGTCAAGGCGGCATATGGTATGCTTGCCTTCATCGGACGGGGTATTGAGTTTAAGAACTGGCAAGTCATGTTAAAATTGTACAAGACTTTGGTTCGGCCGCATTTAGAATACTGTGTACAGTTCTGGTCGCCACATTACCAAAAGGATGTGGAAGCTTTGGAGAGGGTACAGAGAAGGTTTACAAGGATGTTGCCTGGTATGGAAGGTGCTAGCTATGAAGAGAGGTTGAGTAGGTTAGGATTGTTTTCATTAGAAAAAAGGAGATTGAGGGGGGACCTGATTGAGGTCTTCAAAGTCATGAAGGGTATAGACAGGGTTGATAGAGATAAGCTTTTTCCCAGGGTGAGGGATTCAATAACAAGGGGTCACGCGTTCAAGGTGAGAGGAGAAAAGTTTAAGGGGGATACACGCGGAAAGTACTTTACACAGAGGGTGGTAGGTGCCTGGAACGCGTTGCCAGCAGAGGTAGTAGAGGCAGGCACGGTAGATTCATTTAAGGTGCGTCTGGACAGATGCATGAGTAGGTGGGGAGCAGAGGGATACAGATCCTTAGGAATTGGGCGATAGGTTTAGACAGTGGATTTGGATCGGCACAGGCTTGGAGGGCCGAAGGGCCTGTTCCTGGGCTGTAAGTTTTCTTTGTTCTTTGTTCTTTGAAAACTGCTGGCTCAGCCAGCAATGCACTATTCTGCAAAATAATAAATGTTTGAAAACTACTAGCAGGGAGCATTATTCGAACTTTGACTCAGAAACACTTACCCTTCTCAAAGTCAACGCTTTCCTCAAATTCTCCCTTTGATTTAATTGTATCTAAACTTGGCTCATCCATGCCCCCTACAGAGGGAGGAGATGGATTGTGGAGAGAGAAAGAGAAAAAAAAAGAAAAAAAGTGAATTAATTTTATAGACAGAATTTACAGCACAGAAAACAGATCTTTTCTCTCAACAGATCGGTTAGTGTTTTAATGCCCAGTACACAATCCTCCCATTTTCCAGAATAACCTTCCATTTCTTTCTCCTTCATGTTCTTAACAAGAATTTTGATTTGATTTATTATTGTCATATGTACCGAGATACAGGGAAAACAATTTTTTTGCCTGCTATCCACACAAATCATACCTTATAAGAGTACATCAGGACAACAGAACAGAATGCAGAATATACTGTTACAGGTACAGAGAAGGTGAAGAGAAAGATCAACTTTAATATACAAGAGGTCTGTTTTAATGTCTGATAACAGCAAGGAAGAAGCTGATCTTGAATCAATTGGTATGTGTTCTCAAACCTTTTAAAAAAGTTTTTTACCCCAATGGAAGAGGGTGGGAGAGTACAGTTGGGGTGGGAGAGGTCTTTGGTAACGTTAGCTGCTTTCCTGGAGGCAGCAGAAAGTATAGACAGAGTCAATGGAAGGAAGGCTGGTTTTCGTGATCGACTGGGCAGTGTTCACAACTCTAATTTCTTAAGGTCTGGGGCAGAGCAGTTGCCATACCAAGCTGTCATGCATCTGGATACGATGCTTTCTACGGTGCATCTAGAAAAATTAGAGAGAGTCACTGTGGACATGCCAAATTTCCTTAGCCTTCTGAGTAAGTAGAGGCATTGGTGTGTTCTCTTGACTGTAGCTTTGACTTGGATGGATCAGGACACATTGTTGGTGATATTTACTCCTAGGGCTTGAAACTCTCTACTATCTCTACCTCAGCATCTTCGATACTAACAGGGGCATGTTCTCCACTCCACTTCCTGAAGTCAATGATGAGCTCTTTTGTTTTGCTGACATTGAAGGAGAGATTGTTATCTTTACACCATGCCCCTAAAAACTCTCTTTCCTGTACTCTGTCCCATTGTTGTTTGAGATCCAACCCACTATGATGGGTCCCCTTAAACGTATCCACGCTGCTCACTTCAATCATGCCCTGTGCTAGCCAGCTGCAGTTTCACAACCTTCTAGGTACAACATAGAACATAGAACTGTACAGGCCCTTCTGCCCACAATGTTATCCTACTAAGATCAACCTAACCTGCATACCCTACATTTTACTATCCTCCAGGTGCCTATCCAAGAGTCGCTTAAAAGTCTCTAAAGTATCTAGCTCCACTACCACTGCCGGCAGCGCATTCCACACGCCCAGCACTTGCTGTGTGAAAGAACCTGCCTCTGACATCTCCCCTATACCTTCCTCCAATGACCTTAAAATTATGCCCCCTCGTAATAGTCATTTCCGCCCTGGGTAAAAGTCTCTGACTATCCACTCTATCCATGCCTGTCATCACCTTGTACACCTCTATCAAGTCACCTCTCATCCTTCTTCGCTCCAATGAAAAAAGCCCTAGCTCCCTCAACCTTTCATCCAGTCCAGGCAGCATCCTGGTAAATCTGCTCTGTACCCTCTCTAAAGTTTTCACATCTTTCCTATAATGAGGTGACCAGAACGGAACACAATATTCCAAGTGTGGTCTAACCAGAGTTTCATAGACCTGTAGCATAACCTCATGGCTCTTAAACTAAATGCCCCCGCCAATGAAAGCCAACACACCATATGCCTTCTTTACAACCCTGTCAACTTGGGTAGCAACTTTGAGGGATCTATGGACGTAGATCCTAGATCCCTCTATTCCTCCACACCGCCGTGAATCCTGCCATTAACCCTGTATTCTGCACTCAAATTCGACACTCCAAAATGAATCACTTCACACTTTTCTGGGTTGAATTCCATCTGCCCCTTCTTTGCCCAGCTCTGCATCCTGTCAATGTCCCGTTGCAACCTACAACAGCCCTCCATGCTATCCACAACTCCACTAACTTTCGTGTCAGCGGCAAACTCACTAGCCTACCCTTCCACTTCCTCATCCAAGTCATTTATAGAGATCACAAACAGCAGAGGTCCCAGAACAGACCCCTGTGGAACACCACTGGTGACCGAGCCCCAGGCTGAATACTTTTCATTTACTACCACTCTCTGTCTTCTATTGGACAGCCAGTTTTGTATCCAGACAGCCAAATTTCCTTGAATCCCATGCCTCCTTACTTTCTGAATGAGCCTATCATGTGGAACCTTATCAACCTCAGGAAGTTTCTCAGTGACTGTCTGAGATTATGGCCATCTCTTCTGAGCCCCCTCCAGGTCAAAAAACACAGCTCCCTTTCAATATTCTTTTCTAGAGAGATTTAGCGATCTGTCATGGGCATCAAGTAGACGAGTTCTTTTCAGGTCCCCAGGCATCTCTTGGGTAATCTTCACCTTGATTAGGCATAGGAGTAGCAGTGTGTGCTATACCTCAGAAAGCTTAGATTTACCAGAATGTTGCCAGATATGGAAGGTTTGAGTCAAGAAGAAAGGTTGGGGATTTTTTCACTGGAGCATAGGAGGTTGTGACACGACCTTAAAGAAATTTATAAAATAATGAGGGGTACAATGGTAGTTGTCTTTTCCTTAGGATGGGGCATTTCAAGACTAGGGGGCATATTTTTAAGGAGAGAGGAGAAAAATTTTAAAAAGACACGAGGTGCTTTTTTTTTTAAAACACAGAGGGTGATTATCGTGTGGAATGAACTTCCTGAGGAAGTGGTAGATGTGGATGCAATTACAACATTTAAAAGAAATTTGATAGGTACACAAAAAGGAAACATTTGGAGGGATATGGGCCAGGGGTAGGCAGGTGGGACTAGTTAAGTTTGGGATTATGTTCTGCATGGACTGGTTGGATTGAAGGGTCTGTTTTTGTGCTATGTATGACTCTATAAATACTTAATACATGTTCCAGAAAGAGTGTGAACTGATTAGAGAACATGAACATGCCTGAAGTAATGTTATAGTGGGGATCAGACTGGTGAAAGTCGGTGGGGGAAGAACTGTCTTTGATTGGACAATGTCGCCACAAGCATCAGTATAACACTGGGGAAGCCAAGAACAGTACCTGGCCAAAATGGGTAATTGGTGGAACTGCCTCTTACAGATTGTGACGGAGGACCAGGCGGTCGCTGTAGAGAAAGGGAGTTCTTTATCGACAATCCCATATCATTCAGTAGTACCTGTCAGGAAAGACAACAAGCAAAGAACTTGCATTTGATCACACTTTTCAACATTGTGTACCCCACCCTGGGCACATAATCATTGATGAAAATTTACTTTATTGATCCTTCACTGTCATGCTACACTTTCAGTGGGAATAGAAGCAAAGAATGAGAGAGCACAGCAATCAGGCCATTCAGGCCTTAAGTCTGCAACAGTTCATTTGAAGTCTCATCCAGCCAGTCCCACTGTTGTGGGAAATATTCTTTCCTTTTGCCACCTCTGGTTCTTTGGCCAATGTGTTCATCCAGCTCCACACCTTGTTATCTCATCTTAAATCAATACCTTCATTATCCTTCAGGCACTGGAGACAGTTTGTACTCATATGAGCCTTTTGTGATGTTAATCACCTCCTTCAAATCCTCTCTGCCTCTGGATTTTTTTATTCTTTTGAGATGTAGGTGTCGCCAGCAAGCCCTGTATTTGTTGCCAGTCCCAAATCCCCCTCAAGGGCAATTAAGTGTCAATCATTTTGAGAGACAGTTATTTTTCAATAATTTTGACCTGATCAAGCAAGTAAAGAATTATTTTTTGTTCAATAATGGTCAGTAAAACGCTGTAGTTTTTAATGTGCATGCAATCATTTGCTCTTAGGTCAAATGTACAAATACTGGAACTTGCATTTGTGGCCCAAGCTAACAAAAGTTAAATCAGATTTTAAACCACCTGAGGGTTTCAGGACAGCTTAAATTGGTTTATACGGTCGTAGAGCTGAACAGCATGGAAAAAAGACCCTTCAGTGCAAAATTATCCATGCTGACCAGCTATCCGAAATTAATCTAGTCCCAATTGCCAGCATCTGGCCCTCAAAACCCTTCCTCTTTACGTATTCATCCCGATGCCTTTTAAATGTTGAATTTGCACCAGTTGCCCCTTAGGTCCCTTTTAAATCTTTCCCCTCTCATCTTAACCTGTAGCCCCTAGTTTTGGACTCTGCTACCTAGGGGAAAAGACTGTGGCCATTCACGCTATTTATAGTCCTCCTGATTTTATCAACTTCTATAAGGTTTTGTAACTTAAAAGTATACAACAGACCTACATGTGCCAGTGCTGAATGTTACTTTGAGCTTATTTATTTTGCTAAATCTTGCAGTGGCATTTTTCCCCTCAATGTTACCATGCTTTAGTATCATGATAATGTCTGGCTCTAAATGATGCAACTCCCATTTATTTTGGAGAAGAAAAGAAAGCAACGGTCTTTTGAAAGTGACTTTCATTATCTTGTTTCAGGCATTGAGTCGGATGATTTGCCAGATCCAGAA
The DNA here is from genome assembly GCA_024137785.1 of Ginglymostoma cirratum. Classification (NCBI taxonomy): domain Eukaryota; kingdom Metazoa; phylum Chordata; class Chondrichthyes; order Orectolobiformes; family Ginglymostomatidae; genus Ginglymostoma; species Ginglymostoma cirratum. The sequence continues at coordinate 19,863,901 of JAHRHZ010000002.1, forward strand.
TGGCTGATCAGGCTCAAGGAGCTGAATGGCCTACTCTTGGTCATCTGTCCCTATCAACAGGGATTGTGGAGTCACACATGGTTCTTTCAACCAAACAATATTAATAGGTTTGGAATTTTTCAGAACACTTATTTATCAGTTGGAATATTGGGGATGACATTAATCACTACCTACACTCAAGCAGACACAAATTATTCTAGAAGTGCCTTGCTACTTTGGTCATATTCTGTAATGTTAGGAAACTGAGAGGTGCAAGCCGTCAAAAAAGATAACCCAATGAGTGACCAATATTTAAGAGTACAAGTAGGGGCGGGTGAGGGTTTATTAGAAAGTGTTATCAGTATTTTGATCATCACATTCAAAGAAACCTATCTGGAATTGGGCATGTAAGACCTAGCCGATCAGAGACTGTGTTTTTTCAAGTATGGGCAAGCCAATCAAAGGTTAGGATGCCTCTAATGTATAGAGTGAAGTAGCAGTGAGCAAGAATTAACAACCATAATTCTTTGGAGCCCAGGTCAAAGTAAGCAAACCAAGGACAGAAGAAAAACTTCAGGCAAGAGAACAAGGGATATGTATCCAGTCAGCCAGGGATTTCAAACTCATTTGCTGTTTTGAATTGAGTAAAGCTACCACATTTTATCGAGTATCATTCTTCATGCTAAAGCATGATACATCCTGTGAAACTTACAAAAACATACCCGTACCGAGATTGGTCTTGAAACAAATCAGGACTAATAGACGTTTAGGTTGGCTCTATCAACTTATGTCTATAACTGGAACTGACTAAAGTTGTACCATTAAACTGAAAATAAATCCCCACGTCTTGCAACATCGCCCCTGTGCCTCTGGAGTTGCATGTATGGACAACAGAACTTTCTGTATAAGAACATCAGATTTCCTTCTCTAAAGGACAATTGTGAATTAGAATTGTTTTGACAACAATCAACAATAGCTGATCACCATTACTGAGACTACCTTTCCATTCCAGTACTATTAAAATTAATTTCCACCAGGTTCCAGGTGGGGTTTGAAACCTCAACACTGAAGCTCTAGCCCAGGCCTCTAGACTGCTAACTGAATGGCATAACCACAAGGCCACTGTCTCCCCTGATTGGCTGATTGCTCATTAATGAGCAATCAGCCCAAATTGAGGTAGTTATCAATGCATCCTCTAAATTATAAACAATGACAAACTGATAGACAACAGCTACAGGAATAGGTACAGGCCCTGTCCTTGTTCTGGAAGCAGTATTACACCTGATTTTGCTTGTTTCTTCAGATGTAAGGATTAGGCCCAAGCCTTGTGCATAGGGGAGGTATTCCCCTGACAAGTCCTCTTCACCACTCCCACCCCACCCTATATCCTGGTCACATCTCCGCCCCGTACCTCTTTATAGCCCAGCAACTCGCCCGTGGTCTGGTTCCTCTCCACTTTCAGCGTTGAATGAACAGGGGTGATATCGACGTGATACAGAGAATCGACGCATACCTCTCTTGGCCAGACCCTTCAGTGAAAACAGGAAGACAAAATGTTTCAGATTAAAGGGTGGGAAAGACAGTGATGAAGTATAATTGAAAAGTATACATCCTACTCTGAGGCAGAGAAGTTATGTTAAACTTGTATTAAGCCTTGGTTTGACTGCAGTCACAATACTTCAGAGTTCTGGGCTCTGTGCTACAGAAGAGATAGAGGGGCACTTTATACAGCATCATGGTAAGGCTATAGCCAGACTATGAGCAGGATAGGCACTAGATAAGACCAAGTGGTCACCATATACGTACTTAATGAGCAGTGGTTTGACAGAGCAACAAGACTGTCACGACTTGTGGCCAGAGACCAGAACAAGGGGCTGTAAGTATAAGATAGCCTCTAATAAATTCCATAAAGATTTCAGGGAAAACTTGTTTACCTGGAGAATGGTGAGGACGTGGAACTTGCTACCACATTCAAGGTTGAGGTTGAGATGAACAGTTTAGATTAATGCTTATTCACCAAATCAATACTGATCATCATATACATTAATACAGAGTCCTGCTGTTTGCAGACAAAGAACTTGCATATACTGTGTGTTTGTTGCAACTAAACAAAACAGACAACAGTTGTTCTCTGGCTCATTCCTCAGGGTAATGCCTTGACAACAGTCACCTGTAAACCAAGCAGCAAATTCTTCTCATACAGTATAAAATTGCTGACCGCTACCGCGTAGTCTCCAAAAAATTCACTTCATTAATTTTTCCATTGTCACTCTGGAGATCAGTTTGAGCAGAGCCTTGGCTGGAATTAGAAGCCTTTACTTCTTGAATGTTATTTGTCTTCCCTTCAGAGAGGGTGAGAGACATCTGGATGCTTACAGACTCTTTGGAGGTCTGAGAACTTCCCTGCTCTCTTCTCTCAGCTCTGTGACAAGACTACAAGTTAAAATCAATCCAAACGCTGTCGCTGGGCAGTATATTTTCCTTTAACCCAAAACCAAAAGGCACCTGTGCCAGTTATTCTCACAAAAGTATCAAATCCAGTTTCAGCAGAAGTTATGTGCTCTCCTGTAACCAATAAGTGAACAACACACAGTACAACTCCTGCTTTCAATAGTCGGAAAAAGTTCTTTCCCTGCAACGTATCAGTCCAAACTTTCATTTTCTCACTTTAAAATGTGTTTGCTTCTTACAATAGCTAGTGAATAGGATTTAGGATTAGGATTAGGATTAAGCCATTGGCTCTTCCACTCTATTTCTTCATTGAATTGTTTCAAAGCTTTCATATGGTCACAACCCCATTTCCTTGACTGCCACCCTTGCCAAAATTAACATACTGATCTTCAAAAACATAATTAAGTCTGCCTTGAAAAATTTCAGCAACACAGCTTCACTAACTTGAGGGTGAGAATTTGACTGACAATCCTCAGAGGACACAAATTCGTCTCCATCTTAAAGGGAAATCTCTAACCCTTCAATGGTGTCCCCAAGTAGTAATACCCTCCCAGCACCTTAACAAATTCCCTCTTGGATCACATATTTCAATAGTTTCACCAACGTACAAGACGAGCATGACATCTTTCCTGCATTGGAGAAGGGATGAGTTGAGTGAATTGCTTTCAACAGAATTATAATTTCATTTTTTCTGTGTAATGAGACCAAAACCGTACACAACACTCTAGAGGTGGCCTCACCAATGCCCTGCACAACTGAATTAAAACTTCCAGCTTCAATGTTCTGATGTCCAATTCCCCTTGCAATAAATGCCAATGCAAGATGACAAAGGAACTTACTTCTGGGAGTTTTCAAAGTGATGGAGGGGAAGCAACGACGGGTCAGACAGAAAGCGTTGCTCTGCCTCAGTGATGAGGTCCAAGGCGAATGGTGGTAGGCCATGTGGAAGCTGGTTATGAAGCAGAACAGAGAAAAGTCAGCAAGCGGCAGGTCATGGTTTCCCTGGATTCTCCCAGCATTCAGGCTCCACGTGCCACAACCACAGAATGCAATCCCAAAACATCTGAAAAATCCTGGAATTCCAGGGCATCAGAAATAGAACACGGCCAATTCCAACATTGTGAACCAGTGACCTTGATAACCAATGGCAGAGTTCTCCCTTCACATCAGGCAAATTGCTTTTGCTGTGTAGTCACCTGATGGTCAAGTAAACATTACAGTATATAGAAAACTCCCACAAATATTAAATAACCAATGACTCAATTTGTGGTTGTGCTGGTTGAAGGTGAATTGTGCACAAGATATTCCTTCCCAAATACTGTCACTGAATTTTCACAGCTACTGGAGGGGGAAGAGCGAAAGAGCGTGCGCAGCAGCGCCCCTAACCACAGAAGCGGAGGGACAGGGTCACTACCTTATGGGGGAAGGGGATGAGGGGTAGGAGCACTACCATGCAAAGATGGGCCTAGAGGAGGATCTCAACCAATAGTGCAGGGCTGAGAGCATAGGGAGAGGTCCCATGCCTATGAGCGTTAGGGTGGGTGGGGGGTTGGGGATATCCCTAGGAAGGTCTGCGGAATGCTGGAGAGAAAAGGGTTATAGTGCTAACCATGCTTTTGGGGGAGGAGTTTAGCAGGGCAAGGACTCCTACCCACAAAAGGAACGATGAAGGGGCAAGGGGAAAAGAAAGGCTCATTCCATAGCCAAAGAAAGAAAGACATGTTTTTATTACACTGTCCCCGACACCAGATGTCAGTGAGTCTTACAGCCAATGAAGTACTTTCTGAAGTGTTCTTGGTGTGTATGGTACAAAAACAGGACAGCTAATTTAGGCGCAGAGGGCTCCCTCACCCACAATATGATAATGACCAGATAATCTGATTGTTATATGACACTGACCTGGGACAACTTCCTAGCACTTCTTCAAAATACCCTGGGATCTTTTACTTCAACCGAAGCAGGCAGAGCGGGGGCAGGGATGGCGGTCTCAATTTAACATCCCACCAAAAAATTGGCACTGCAGCTCTCCCTCAGTACGGCACTGGAAGGTCAACCTAGACTTATGTACTCAAGCCCTATGATGGGACTTGAACCACCTTATTTGATCAGTGCATTGAGTATAGGAGTTGGGAGCTGTACAGGACATTGGTTAGGCCACTTTTGGAATACGGTGTGCAATCCTGTCTGCGTTATAGGAAGGATGTTGTTAAACTTGAAAGGGTTCAGAAACCCTTTCCAAAGACATTGCCGAGGTTGGAAGGTTTGAAGTATAGGGAGAGGCTGAATAGGCTGGGGCTATTTTCCCTGGAACATCAGAGGCTGAATGGCGTCCTTATAGAGCTTTATAAGATCATGAGGGGCACGTACAGGGTGAATAGCCAAGGTCTTTTTCCTAGGGTAGGGGAGTCTAAAACTAGACAGCATAGGTTAAAGGTGAGAGGGGAAAGATTTAAAAAGGGACCCAAGGGGCAACTCTTTCACATAGAGGGTAGTGCATATATAGAATTAGCTGCTGCAGGAAATGGAGGAGGCTGGGTCAAGTACAACACTTAAAAAGCATCTGAATAGAAAGTGCTTAGAGGGAGACGAGCCAAATGCTAGCATCTGGTGCTAGATTAATTTAGGATATCTGGTCAGCACGGAGGAGTTGGACTGAAGGGTCCATTTCCATGCTGTACAGCTCGGACTCTAATTTTGAGAGTCAGAGGTGACAAGGGATGGAGGACAGAGGGTGGGGGATGTGGGAGTGGGAATCTTCCTTAACCATGGAAGGAGGGAGATGGCATCCCACCTCCCACACCCACTCTACCCCCAACCCTTTGCAGGGGGATGAGCACAATCACATATTACACTGTGCTGCACTACAAACAGCCATTGACACTTGGCATTGTTCAACTGGGAAATCACTGCTCTTCTCACAGCTCAAGATGCTAGTCGCAGTTCCTGTTTGTATATGTACTTCATTTAGCAAGTGAAAGGCCACTCCCAGCTGCTGCAGTCAAACTGTTTTGGTAAATGGATGTGTAAATTCACCCATGGGTTATATTACCAAGGGAGAGGAGTACAAATACTCACTGTCGCTAAAGGAAAGATGTACCCATTCTTTTTCGCAGGCTCTGTAATCAACTCAAACTTTCCAGAGCAGCCCACTTCCAAGATGGACAACGGGAGGTCATCAGGATGCTTTGGAGGCACTTCTACAGAACATACATGAAAAACAACAATTAGGGGAGGTGTGTACAGTTATGAAGGGGTTTGGTTAATTCTTTCCAGTGCCAGCAGAGTTAGTAACCAGAGGCAACAGACTTAAGGTGACTTGAAAAATCAGAAGGAAGATCAGATTCTTTTCTTTAAGACAGTGAGCTGTGATCTGAAAAGCACTGAAAAACTTTCAGGGCTATGGGGGTAGAACTGAGATAGGAGGAACTAATGATCTGCTTCTTCAAAGGGCCAGTGCCTAAACGTAACCCTATCGTATGCGAGACAGTCTGAACTGTCTCCCTGTGTTTCAGAAGTCACGACAAGGATTTGGTGAAAAGAAACAAAGTTACCTACATACTCAAGGACGTACGTGATAGCGGTAGGAGCTCAGAGGAAGGTCAGAGGAAGGCTCAGTCGCAGTCCAACTGTGTTGCTTCTCCCAGTGACAAGAGTTAAGCACTCAATAGCTCCCATGCTCTCCAACCATTCAAGTGAATCCCTTCCTCCCAACACATCGGTCTTCCAGAGTCTAGCCTGCCCACCCAGGCCAATCATTCCACTTCCAGCCTAACATCACAATCAGAAGACACAAAGTCAGGTATTGTCCCATCGAGAAGAACAAGAGCACCCAAGGGCGACGAACTATGGTATCAGCAGAATCACACAACTGGTCTCCAAATCAAAATCAAAATACATCTGCCAAAGAAAAATCAGACTACATTTATATTGTAGCTTTTACAGCCTCCGGACATCCCAGAGCATTCGATGACTGATGAAGTACTTCTGAGATATAGTCATTGTTGCTATGTAAAACACAGTAGCCAATTGGCACAGCAAGCTCCCACAATAGTAATGTGATAACCTGTATTTTAGTAATACTGGTTGACAGGTAAATATCAGACAGGGAGAATTCTTCTACTCTTTAAAATAACATTGTGGGATTTTTTTTACATTTAGCCAACTAGGCAGTGGGTAGAGACTTGGTTTAACATCTCATCTAAAATACAATTCCACCTATAGAGCAGCACATGCTCAGTACAGAACAGGAGTACCAGCCTGGATTACAAGCATAAGAGAGAAGCAAACAGCCTTTTGCGTTGGATGCGAGAGAGCATCTAATTCTGCTAACAAGACATGTAGCAGCTTAAGAAGTCAGTTCACCATCACCTTCATCTCCAGGGTGATTAGGAATGGGCAAAAAAGTGCTGGCCTGGCCAGCAACTCCCACATTCCACGAACAAAAACAAATAAAAATTGGGTCAGCTGGTGAGACCTCTTCTAGAGTACTGCATCTAGTTCTGGTCTCCCTGCTATAGGAAGGATATTATTAAACTGAACAGCGTTCAGAAGAGATTTACCGGGTATGGAAGGTTTGAGTTTTAAAGAAGGCTGGATGGGCTGGGACTTTTTTCTCTGGAATGTAAGAGACAGAGAGACGAGCTTATGGAAGTTAATAAAATAATGAGTGGTACAGAGAGTTACTGGTGATCGTCCTTTCTCCAGAACAGGGAATTTCAAGATGAAGGGGCATATTTTCGAGGACAGAGATTTAAAAATGACACAAGGGGCAATTTATTTTTTAAAAACACAGAGGAACACACGTGGAATGAATTTGGGAACATTTAAAAGATATTTAGATAAGTACATGAATAGGAAATGTTTGGAGGGATATGGGCCAGGAGCAGGCAGGTGGGACTAGTCTAGTTTGGGATTATGTTCGACATGGACTGGTTGGACATGCTTTACGACTTTATGGCTACGACTCTAACTACTGCCACAAAAAGTTTATGATCCACAGGGCGAGCACAGATGCCCAAAGGAACTCAGTAGTCAGCCAGGAATCCAGTTGGCACTGTCCTCTTTAATCAGTGTCCCAGCAGCCATAAGCCACCAGCCTCTTCATTCAGCACAGCCAGTCCTCATCAACTCTGCATTAGAGGTCAATTAGTCAGCACTGCTCACGGGCACGCGTACCAAAAAAAATCAAGGGACTCTCGGGGTGCAGAGGTAGTGTCCCTACCTCTGGACCATGACACCAAGGTACAAGGCACACCTGCTCCTGAGTCGTATCATAACATTTCTGAACGGGTTGACTAGAAAACATCTTCAAAAACATACCCACTCACTGCAAAAATTGCTGTTTAATCTTGAATTGGCTGCTTTGTTTCACTTGGTATTTATTAAGCTCTCCTTGTGAGTTGCACCATTTCATTGAAGAACGCAAAGGTATAAAAGAAGTTACAGAAAAGACTCACAGGAATGTTTTGGCAGTGTGGTATTTTGGAGAAACTCACACTATTTTCCTTGATGAACTAAGAGATTTGATAGAGGTGTTCCAAATCATTAAGAGACCAAACAGAGTAGATAGGAAGAAAGCATTGCCATTGGTGGAAGTACAGAAATTTGAAGGCTGGGGGAAGAACACTTTTTCCACACAGCAAACAGTTAGTATTTGGCATGCACCGTCTCAGCCTGTGGTGGAGGCAACTTCAATCATGGCATTAAAAACGAAAAGCACGACTACAGGGAAAAAGATTGGTGGCACTCTGGAAGAGCAGCACCCTTAGACACAACTAGTCAAACGGCCTCCTCCTGTGCCATAACCATTCTATAGGTCCGTGCATTGTTTCAGGAGCCTTTCCACAAGAGCCTATCCCACACAAGACTCACTAAAGGAACGCAAATGAGAATTAGAAATTGTCCTGTGAGGATGCAGACAGAATTCCGAACTGAATTACACATTTGTCATCGCTCTCCAGTGTTACAATAACTAACCGTTGGCAGGAAAAGCCGACAACAAATTTGATGAGACAGTCTTCCCTAAAGCTCTTTGAAACTGCGCATGAAGACAATAAAAACTCTTATGTACTCAACATGCCAACTCTTACCAATTCTTTCCTGCTCCATCTCCACTTGGCAACAGCCCGAGACCTCTGACCTTTAGCCCGGCAGCACAACACAAATGACCTTTGTCCACACCCCTTCAGCACGAACGTCGCAAACATTCGTGTCACGGCTTTTCAGTGACGGCGATTTATGTTATTTATGTCGTTTGTAAAAAGATGGGGAAGAGGCAGACTTTTCTAGGTAATCTCTACCACTAACAAAGATGGCAGAGATGCTTCCTCCCTTTGGGGCCGTGCTGATGGATATCTGTCGTCACTAACAACGATGGCCGACGAGGTGCCCCTGGAATGTAATTATCAGCGCTCGACACTAACAAAGATGGTCGACGACGGGTTTTTCTGCTAGTCTTTTCAATAGTGATCGGGTATTTCGACGTGACCCGCCACTATCAAAGATGGCAGCACGCACCGAGGGTGCAACCGTGGCATCCCTTGAAGGGTCTAATTTATGTCCCCTCCGTTTTGACACAAAATAAAAATAGAAAATAGCTTTTATAGAAATACTGGAGCGATTCAGGGGGAGATAAATTCTTTATTTATAGAAATTTATTTCAAATAGATGGCAACGGTGCCGAAAACGGGAGAACGTCCTCTCGACGTCATCGGAACGTGACGTCACTGGCGCGCGCCGTTGTTTTCATTTTTGACCCTTTTTGGCGTAGCGTTGGATAAAGGAGAAGATTGTTGGGATTATTGCATTAAATTGGAGAATTGTTGGACGAAAGAGGGAATAATGACTCTGTTCCCGTCCGCCCTCAGTGAGGAGGAAGAAGCTTTGCAGAAGAAATATGCCAAACTCAAAAAGAAGGTGAGTGGAGGCCCGGTGATTTTCATGGCAATAATTATCTTATAATTAAGTATCCTGCAGGTCCAATGATCACTATGGCAACTGTGCAGGCCAGAGGGACAATTATTATCTCGTTTAATTATCCTGCAGATTCAGTGATCACCATGGGAACAGTCCAGGCCATTGGCACAATTATCGACTGGTATTTACTTATCCTGTAGGTCCAGTGATCACCATGGCAATCGTGCAGGCCCAGGGGAACAGTTATTTCCTTCTAGTTACCTACACCCTAGGTCCAATGATCAACATGGCATTAGTCCAGATCAGAGAGGGAAGGATTGTATTGACCTGTCCTGGGTTGCTAACCGTCCAGGACTATCTTGAACTCCCTTTGAATTATTAGAATAGTTTCTCAGTTGCTGTTGCAAGCTAAAATCTACTATCCATACAACATATTCTCTATTTGTTTTCTTTGCAACCTTTTCCTTCACATTGTATGAATGAAAAGAAATTCATGGTGGTGGGGAATTGACTGGGAAGGCCATTAGAAGGTGAGAATGTCATGTATAATCAAATCTTCAAGATTTAGTACAACTAGAGTTTGACAACACTGTAATTGGCTGTCAAATGCTTTGGGATATAATGAGGTTGGGAATGGTGCCATAGAAGTACAAATCTTATATCAAGCCATAGTGGATTGTATGGATGGATAGAGAGAGTGAATTACCTTTGCATTTCCCTTCCAAAAATGAATGATTTCTTTGTTTCCTTAAATGTTACTGAACTGTTACTGAAATGGAATCAGTTATGACATCTGGCTCTGATTGTTCCAGAGCTGAGTTGTCTCTGACTGTGTGATTTTGCTTGCAGAAAAAGGCATTGATGGCTTTGAAGAAGCAGAGTTCAGCAGCTCAGACCAACCAGGGTGGAATTAAACGATGTGAGTATACCAGTGTGCTGGAGCAATTTCCTTGGTTGAGATTGTGAGGATGGGTGACGGGAGGTGGCATGTTGCAGTTAGCCCTAGGTTAGAGAGGGAAGTATTAACCTAATTGGCATTCTGTGCTATGATGCCCAGATGTGGCCATCCAACAAGGCTAGCATCTGGCTTAGTGCATTGCCCACTGTGGTTAATCATCTGCCCTGCTGATTGTCTGGACTAGGGTTTAGTGGTTCCTTTGTCAATATGCTGGTGCTGCTGTACTTATTTACCGTAGCCCTCTCAGCAATTCTTCATGTCAGTGACTTTTTAATAATGAGGGAAAAACTGTAAAGCTTTGACTTTTGTACCTCCAGTCAAAGTTCTAATGTTGACAGAAGCTTTCTGATTCACCAGCTTCCCTCACTATGTTCAGTTTAAATGAGATGTTTTCATTTTACAGACTAGCGCAATGACAGATTGACAAAGGGAGACAATTAAGGCCAAGTGTAATCTACAGGTGAAATGGGATTGAGATTGAGATTGAGATTATTCAAGTAAAATGTTTATAATTCAGGTTGCCATGATGTGGAGGTGCCAGTGTTGGACTGGGTGGACAAAGTCAGAAGTCACATGACACCAGGTTATAGTCCAACAGGTTTATTTGAAATGACAAGCTTTCGGAGTGCTGCTCCTTCGTAAGGTGAAGTGACTTTCCCTGATGAAAGTGCAATGTTCCAAAAGCTTGTGATTTCAAATAAAACTGTTGGACTGTAACCTGGTGTTGTGTGACTTCTGACAAAATTCATGTTCTTGTAAATATATATTAAAAAGTATTCTTTGCTAATTAGGGAGAAATGTTTCGAAGTATTTTGTTTTCCATTCACCAGCACAAATGCAAGAATGCAAAATTTCAAGTTATTTCAATGTATAATGTAGGAGAAAATGGTGTTATTTCATTGGCAAACAACTCTATTTGACCAAGGTGTTGCCTTGAAAAAAGCAACAAAAGGCCGGTTTGTATAAAGGGAACGGTTGTGACATATATGTGGATCTATCACAGACAGATTCAAGAGAACTTATAATGGGGAATAGAGAAAAACAGATAACCTAAATGATTACTTTATCTTTGATTCCACTGAGGAAGATGCAAGAGATCTTATTAGAATCCAGAATTAGAGGTCTGAGTGACTGGGGGGAATGATGAGTGAAGGAAATTTATAATAGCGTGAGGGTTTGCTGGAGAAATGAATGGTCCTGAATGTTGACAAGTCCCTGGGACTTGATAGTTTGCATCCCAGAGTGCTGAGGAAGATGGCTGTAGAGGTAGTCACTGCATTGGTAATCATCTTCCAAAATTCTGTAGATCCTGAAATGATTCCTGCTAGCAAATATCACCCCACTATTTAAGAAAGGAGCAAAAGAGAAAACAGAAAGCTACTGACCTGTTAATATTACATCAGCACTAGGAAAATACTAGAATCTATTATTTAGGGTGTGATAAATGAACACTTGGGTATTACTGATCTGATTGGGCATAATAGGCATGGATTTGTGAATGGGAAATCATATTTTAAAAACTTCTTGGAACTTATAGCCTTATATCTCTTTTGTGCAGCTCTTTCTGATCAACCCATCATTGACACTGCTACAGCAACAGAGCAGGCAAAGATGCTGGTGAAATCTGGAGCTATCAGTGCTATCAAGGCAGAAAACAAGAACTCGGGTTTTAAACGCTCCCGAACATTGGAAGGGAAACTAAAGGTGAGGAGAAAAGACTGGTCTTCTAATAGTACCCCCTCCCTTCCTTACTGGCATAACTAATCAGCTGTTTGTGAGGCACAGTGTCTGTCACTGTGGTGATAATAGCCAGTTCTTGTGCTCTTGCATTAGATATTTTAATCCACTTTAGCCTCAAGAACAGTCTTGAGAAGGCATCGTCACTGTCTCCGTTGAGGATTGGTTTCCCGAACAGAATTCCCTGATAGAGACCCACTAATGAAGGCCAGTTTCCCTCATGGGGCCCTGGTTCCAATTCGTTTTCACTTGCACCAAATAGATGGCTGGACCCTTCCCTCTCTGATGTAACATTTGCCCCGCGAATGGGGCCTTTGCCCAGCTATGAAGCAGAGCGTGCCTTTACCTGTTTAGCATGTAGACCATTGTAGCATGCCAATGGTTTGAATAGCTAACATCTGCCATTGCATTGAAGCCTATTGAATGTGCTCCATTCAACAACATGGTTTCATTGAAGGCTGAGTACTTGTATCCTTGTAGGAGTCTCAGTAATTATTTTTTTTTTGACACTGGTAATCCCGTTTGTAACTGTGTGCTCTAGAGAATACAGACGGTGGAACCAGTTGTGGGCTGTTGCAAAGCACATACATTAAAAAATATGTTGCTCAGTTTACTGGGTTGCTGATTCACTCTGACCTGTCACCCAGAACTACTTAGATATCTACAAATATTTGGGGACCGGCAGAAGGACATTAGGCCCAACAAGTTCATCCCCATCCTCCAGCTTCTCGTTATGTCACTGTACTCTATTTCTTTAGAGGCTAATTCAATTATTTCTCAGCTATTTTTAAGGTTCGCTTTACAGCTACTGGCGCCCAGAGCTCTCTGGGTGAACATGTTCGACCTGATCCCCCAGCTTATCCCCGAATTCCTGACTTTTGCTCGTGCATCCTTGGTCACAGATAGTTCCCCACCGTGAACAATTTACCTGGATACTTCCGATGAAGGCAGTTGCAGTTATCTTAATACTTCCTCTTAACTCAATCTCTGTCTATCGACCATAGACTGCTGCAGCAATCCTTTTGTTTCTCTTGCTGGCTGCAGATTGTGACTGAGTGGAAAGAGTCTGAGCTGCTGCTGAAGAGTTTGATGCTCGGGGAGGCGATGGCCCAGTGGTATTATCACTGGACAGTTAATCCTGAGACCCTGACAATATTCTGGGGACCTGTTTTTGAATCCCAGCGAGGTAGATGGTAGAATTTGAATTCAATTTTAAAAAAATCTGGAATTAAGAGTCTAATGATGACCATGGATCCATTGTCGATTGTCAGAAAAACCCATGTGGTTCACTAATGTCCTTTAGGGAAGGAAACTGGTCTAATGAAAATGTGTAATGTAGGACCACAAGAACTGGCTGTTTTCATTGTGCCTCACAAACAACTGATTAGTTATGCCAGTAAGAATGAGGTGGGGTACTATAAGAGGACCAGTCCTTACCTGGTCTGGCCTACCTCTGACTCCAGACCCACAGCAACGTTGTTGACTCTTATCTGCCCAATGGGGCAATAGATGCTGCCTAGCCAGCGACACCCACATTCTATGAATGAATACAGAAATGAAAAATACCCTAAGACTGAATGAAATGGCAAAATCCTCAGCACTTCTGACTGACTGACTAACTCAAGCTGCTTTATCTCTGCAGGATCCTGAAAAGGGACCAACCCCTTCATTCCAGCCTTTTCAACGGAGTGTCTCTGCTGATGATGACAACTTGGAGGTCAGTTCATAATCAAGCGTGTTGTCACTGCAGGTATTTAATTAGGGGGTGTAGTGGTTAGAAGCAGGTACATTGTAACCTCTGGGACCCGGTGTTAATGACAATAAATGATAATAGATGTTTAAACATGCCCTGCCTAGACAGTATTCAAGTGAATAAATTGCTTGCACCTTATAAAACCTGTCTATTTCTCATTCGGTGAAATCATTAGACTGAAAGTGATTAGGATTACATAAAGGACCTGCTCCAGTAGATTACTGAGCCATCAGCAGACACTAAAATCAACTTGTATATGATCTGATAAAGATATGTCATCTCAGATTACACCGTCACACTTCCTTAGGGAGTTTAAAGAAATGAACATCTGACCCAGAAGCTGTGATGTTACTGACTGATCTGACATTTCTCCACACATGTTCATACAAAAGAGAGAGTTTCCATAAGCCTATTCTCCTCTCCTATTTGCTGAGATGGAATGCTGTCACCTTGCTTGGAAGAAGGCAGCTCCAACAACTCTCAAAAAGCTTGGCACCATCCAGGACATAGCAACCCATTTGATCAACACCACATACAACTTAAACATTTACCCCTCCACCACCAAAACACTGGGATAGAAATGGGTACCATCCACGAGATGCTGTGCAGCCAATCACTGAGCCTCCTTTACAGCACCTTTCAAACCCGTGACCATTACAAGCTAAAAGGGAAAAGGCATTAGATACATGAGAAAACCACCACCTAGAAGTTCTCCACACATCATCTTTATTTGGAACTGTATCACTGTTCCTCTGCTGTCATTGGGTTAAAATCCTGGAATTCCCATCCTAACAGCACTTTGGGGTGCATCTACGCATATGGGCTGCAGCGATTCATGAGAAAGCTCACAACCATCTTCTCAAGGGCAATTAGGAATGGAAGTAAATGTTAATTTGCTGTGAATAAATAATTTATAACAAAATACTTAATTGCAAATGGGATAATGTAAACAATTATAGCTTCCCTCAGTACTGGGAATGAATTTACTGAACCACCTTATTGCTTGAAAGACAGTGCCTTTGTCCAACTGTTCACATTCAAGCTAAGCCATCAATTTATTTTCAGCAAAGATGATTATACATCACAGGAAGGTACCCTTGGTACAATTATTAGCAATCATAACGTATACACATACATGAATAACTTCAATAATGACGTGTAAATTTTTTGTAAGTTTTTTTTAGTAATTGCTCGGATGAGGATCTGATGAATTCAGATATGTGAAGGATCTTGGAAATCATTCTGCCTCGCTATTTTTCTATCTTACTCATTTACTCTTCCACACACATGCACATGCAGGCACATACCAGCCAACACTGGATCTATATTCTCAAGACTTTAGAAGATCGAGTGATAGACTCATTTGAAGCGTACAAAATTATTTCAAAAACTGACTGATTTGATGAAAATTGACATTTCCTCTATCATTGGAGTAGGTGGAATCTAGAACACGGAATAAGAGATAGGCAATTTAGCATTCAGTGAACAGGAATTCTTCATTCTGAGAGTGGTGAATGTTTGGAATTTTCTACCCAATACGGCTGTGTCAAAAACCTCGATCACTGAGACATCAAATTGTATGAGGATGATATGAGAAGATGCATTGAGGTAGAAAATCAGCCATGATCTAATCAAATGGCAAAGCAAGAACAAAGGATTAAATGACCAACTCCTGCTTCTACTTTCTGTGTTTCTGGTCAGAATAATAAGCAATTTCTGCTGTCACCGATAGAGTTGGAGAGATGTTTGGTGAGAGGCATCTTTGTTAACCTCTGATACCTGGCCTCCAAGAAGAACTATCATTAGATTTTGATTTTTCATCTCTCCTTGCCATGACCTAGTGAGTTTGGCAGGGATGAAAACTTGCTCAATGACTATGAATCTTCCCACCATTATCAATTGCCCAGTGGGAAAATATGAAAGTAAAAAAATGTGGAGTGGTGTGGGTGGAGCATTCCAGCTAACTTAAAATCGAAGTAGTCTGGCCTCTGCTATTTTTCCAATCATTTGTCCCGATGGCTGTTGCTCAAGTAGTTGTGTGCCGGCTCTGTTGCACATGCTGATGAGGGAAGCTGGTGTCCCAGTGGTAATGCCCACGATCTCTCAACTGCATAGGCCTATCCAGACTTTCCAGCATGAATAAGTCAGGTCCTGCAAATATAACGTAGACAAACAGGAGGCTGGAGGAACACAGCAAGCTCAGCAGCATCTGGAGGAAAGGAGAACTCAACGTTTCAGGTACTACCCTTCTCCAGTCCTGAAGAAGGGTAATACTTGAAACATTGACTTCTCCTTTCCTCCAGATGCTGTCTGGCTAGCTGTGTTCTCCCAGCCTCCTGTTTGTCTACCATGGATTCCAGCATCCAGTTTTTTTTATGTCCGTGCATGTATTTCACTGCAGGGCTGAAGTTGATCCTCATGTGAACAAATGTAAGTAATGTTTCTACCTCCTCTACAGCTACACTCTCCAAAGCTTGCAATATTTTCCAAAGATTCTCAGCTCCACAGCGTCCAAGCCAAAGAGAGATGACTGGATTAGTCTCTGATTATTTATTTATTTACAGGTTGCCCTGTTTGATGGCCTTTTACTGTCATAGCAATATGTTGTGTTTTCTTTTGCTGTGTTCCACTGCTGATCAGTGCATCTTGATCTCCTAGGTCTGTAAGCGTCCACAGAGGAAGAATCTTTATGAAAGGTACTTTTTTTTTCCATCCTCGAATTATTTAATCATCTGAGTTGCTGGTCACTAAAGCTTTACCCTTTACTGATTAATGACTGACAATCAAATGTCTCTTCTGCTCTCTATCTGAGAATGATTTCTGCCGGCCATACGAGCCGCTGACACAGGACCTGCTGGGTACAACCTTTGGCCCACAAATGACGACAGCTTGCATTTATATAGCACCTTGTCCAAAAGCTCCAACATATTACCAAAGAAAGCTTAATACCATTCCACAAAAGGGGATATCAAGGCCAATCATCAACAGCTTTGTCAAAGTGCTAGATTTTTAGGATTGTCTCAAAAGGTCAAAGTGAGGAAGAGAAATGAAAACGTTTAGTGAGGCAGCTCCAGAGCTCGGTGCCCACGTAGCTAAAGTCACGGCTCATCATGACAAGGACATTAAAATCGAGTGTGCCAAGAAACCGGAATTGAAGAAGTGCAGTGACCTCAGAAGCCTTGGAATTGGAACAGATTTCAAAGACTGGGAGGGATGAAGCCGTGGAGAGATTTGAAAACAGGGATGACAATTTTTAAATTGAGGCATTTCTTAGCCAGAATCTAGCATAGACCAATGAGCACAGGGATGATTGGGTAATGGCACTTAGTATGAGTAAGGACATCGGCTGCAGAATTTCGAATGAGCTCACTTTTAGTGACAAAGCGGAGTTAACAGCAAGGACTGCAGAGGCTTACTCAAGTTCACAAGTATCACAAAGGCATGAGGGATGACAATTTCAGCAACAGATGTGTTGGAAGAGACATGGAATCAGGTGATATTCCAGAAGTGAAAATAGGTGGCCTTGAAGATGGTGTGGATATGTGGCTGGAAGCTGACTTGATGTCAGATATATTGCCATATTCCTGAGCAGACTGAGTCAGTCTCATACCGTTGCCAGGGAGAGGATGGCATTGGTGTCTAGAGAACCGAGTTTGTATCAGGGGCCAAAGACCATAGCTTCATCCATCATGCATTTAGTTCTGAGAAGGTTTCTGCTCATTCAGTGCTAGCTGTCGGACAAGCAGTCTTATAGTTTAAAGTCTTACAGTTTAGGAAAGGTAGTGGTGAGGTAACACTGAGGGTTGTTTGTATACACATATAATCTGGTAGAGAGTTTTAGAGTTATATACATCCAAAAGCGACTCTTGTACCTGCTTTTACCATGTTTCAGACAGTGCATTTCAGACAGTAAAACCTTGTGTAAAAAGAGAAACTGTTCTCCTCATCTCACCTTTTGGTTCTTTTGCCAATTCTCTGTAATCATTCCTTGAATACAAGTGGCATCTTTATCAATGTTTGTTGCCTAGAAATGAAAAACAGCAATCTACTGCCATATAAAACCTTGAGTACTGTGTCCATTTCAATCTCTAAGAGAAAGATTTTTGAACAGTAAAGGAATTAAGGGTTATGGTGAGTGGCTGGGTAAGTGGAGCTGAATCCATGAAAAGGATCAGAAATGATCTAATTGAATGGCGGAGCAGGCTCGAGCCAGATGGCCTACTCCTGTTCCTATTTCTTATGTTCTTTTGATGTAGAGGAACTGGAGATGGTGCAAATAAGGGTGGTACCATAACTGAGAGGTTATAACCACCAGGAAAAATGGAACAGGCTCGGGATTCTCCTCAAAAAGGTGGAAGTCATAACTGAGGTCTTTACAATTGCGGGTTTCAATTAGGTAGATGTAGAGAAGGCCTACGTGTGTAAGTTAGTGACTAGTTCATCTACTAGAGAAAGTAACAAGAATATGGAGTTCATTACCACAGGGACAAGTGGAGGTAAATGGTATAGACATATTACAGGAAAACTAGGTAAGCATGAGGGCAGAAGGAGTATACTGTTGGGATTAAACGATGACGGGTAGGTGGATGCTCATATGAACAAACATCTGAATAAGGACCACATGCCTCCCTAATTAATCTTTGATAACGTGGCTGAACAAGAATCTGTCCACCTCCACTTTTAAAAATGTTTAATCATCCTGCCTCCATCTTCTTTTAAGGAAGGGAGTTCCAAAATTTACCTCAGAAAAATAAATTCTCCTCATTCCTGTCCTAAAAACACGACCCTTAGTTTTAATCTTGTGTCTGCTGACACCATGAACCGATGATGAACGCTGACTGTGCATACACACCTCCAATTTTTTCAGACTGACAATTTTTAAAAAATAAAAAATTCTACTTTGTTTAATGCTTTCTTACTTTAACAGTATACTCTTTCATTTTTTTTTCATTTTTATGTGTTTGTTTGGTTTTATCACTTTTTATTTAAATTCATTTGAAATATGTTGCTGCTACTGCACATGCTTCTGAGTGTTAGCAAACCGGCCAATATTTAAATAGTGTCCCCTCGTTCTAGATTGATACACATCCTTTCCATGTTCACCTTGTCAAGACAATTCAGGATTTTATATACTTAAATCAAGTCATCCCTCAAGTATGTAAACTTGGAATAAGCACAGTCTCTGCAACTATTCCTCATAAGACAGCCATGCATCATATGAATGGGCTTTTCCTGTGATGTGCAGTCTGTCTAAACAGATGCTGTTAGAAATCCCTGATGTCAGCTCGAGGCTAGGAGTTTGTTTGGAAACATTATGCCGTGACTCAGCAGAGTCCATCATGAAATCAGTCACTGCCTCTTACTTATAGGATTTTTTTGTATCAGTAATAAAGTAGCTGCTGTAATGCTAGGCTTAAGACAAGTCCCTTTAAAATCTTGTAGATCTTTCTCATAAGAGCCCTTAGCTCTGCTCACACTTTCTCAGTCACAAGTTGTTCAACTAAAACCACAATTACACAAAAACAGCATATCTTTTGATGCTTGCTAAATATTCTTTGTCTCCTGCCTAGGCAATGCTGTGACCTTGCTTACAGATCCCTCAAGGCTTTAGCATTCCCTATATCTGTAACCATGTCTGGGCTCACAGCCTTCCACGATAAGACGCTTCTCAAATTCTGGTCTCATCAGTTTCCCAATTATAATGACTCTATCATCGGTAGCCATGTTTTCAGTTGTCAGGGCTCCACGATGTGGGATTGTTTGCTACAGTTCTCTGACAGTATGTCACTTTTCTTCTTTAAGACACTTCTTGAAACCTATCTCTAATGACCAACTACTTCTTTAGATGGTTCAGTTTCACTTTACCTTCACCTTGGGTGTTTGTTCTATTAAAACTGCTACATAAATGAGATGTTTTTGAAAACTTTCAGTTGTATATAGATTCTGACGAAGCTGTTATTTTTTTCTTCAGTTGTCAGTGCACAGCTATTAGGGAGGCGGTGAAGAATCTTCAGTGATTACCAAAGCTTTTTGTGGTTTTTCCTCAGCTTTGTGAGCTCCAGTGACCGTGAGAAAGATCGAGAGGAGGAACGCGAATTAGGAATGGAACTGGATCGCGACAGCTACAGGGACGTTGAGCGGGATCTCGATCGTGGAAGAGATCGTGAAAAAGGCCGAGATAGGGACCGAGACAGAGATAGGGACCGAGACCGGGATCGGGATCGAGATAGAGATAGGGACCGGGACCGGGACCGAGATCGTGACCGGGATCGTGACCGAGACCGAGACCGTGACCGGGATCGCGACAGGGATAGAGACCGAGACCGTGGCAGGGACAGGGACCGAGATCGGGACAGAGACCGGGATCGGGATCGGGACCGTGATGGCTCTTACAGAAGTAAGTGTAATTTCTTTCTCCCATTGCTATGTTCACTTTGCCTGCCTGGATTCTTCCGGGTGACCATTCTACAAGCATGGTTAAATTGAGAACCCAGAGCGGTTTACTTTGCTTCCCCACAAAGCCCCTCACTCCCACCTTTACCTGTGGGATACTGAAGTCTTATCCTAATGCCTCTCAGTTCCGTGCAGGTTATCTGTGTGCGATTTATTTTAATTAGTTGTTTGTGTACTAGTCTCTCCGGACCAAGCTTAATGAAAGTGTTTGTCATTCTATCACCTGCTTCCTGGGAAAATCGCATTGTCTGTTTACCAGGCTCTTCCTAATGGACTGAGTCATAAGAAATAGGAGCAGATGCTGGCTGATCACCCCTTGAAACTGCTCTACCGTTCATCTGTTGGATTCAAGAGATTCACAAAGATTCACCATGCTGTCAAAGATAATTGGGAGAGTTAATCTTTACCTCAACTCCACTTTCTTGCCTGATTCCCACATATTGACACTTAAAGCCCGTGAATTTGTTAATATCAGTTTTGAATATACCCAATTATTGATCATTGACAACCATGTAGAGTGAAGAACTCTGAAGATTCACAGCCCTTTCAATGAAGATGCTCTCCTATCTCAGTTCTAAATCGCTGATCCCTTATTCTGAGACTGCGTCCCCCTGTTTCAAATTCCCCAGTTTTCTCAGCATCTTCCCTGTCAAGCCCCTGAAGCTTTTTCTCTGTTTAAAGAGAGTGCCTCTCATCCTTCTAAACTCCAGAGACTATAACCACAGATTTCCATCACGCAATACGGGAGAATCAGTCTTCCAAAAAGAATCTGATAAAGTTTCACCCCAATGGTTATTGATGGAAATAAAGTTCATGCTGAAGGGAGTAGCATATTGGCATGGATTGTAGATTGGTTGCCTCGCAGGAAACAGAGGGTAGGTATACAGTCATACAGATCTACAGCAATTTTTTAAAAAAAGGCTCTTCAAACCATCAAAATGGATGGTTTCAGGTTTGGCAAGATATAATGTATGTCACAGGGATCAGTACTAGGTCCTGTACTGTTTACAATGTTTATAAATGACTTAGATGAAGTGACAGAAGGTACAGTTACCAAATTTGCTGATGATGCAAAATTAGGTGATTAAATAAGTTGTGGAAATGGCAAAGGGATATAGGTAAGTGAGTGAGGAAAGATATGGCAAATGCAGTGGAACTTGAGAAAATGTGGAATTATCCATTTTAGCAGGAAAAGTAAGTGCCTTGTCTAAATGCTGTGAGGTTGCAGAGTGATCTAGGTGTTCTAGTTCATGAATTACAAAAGGTTAGTACACAAATATAGCAAGCTATAAGAAACTCTTTTTAAGAAAATAATATCACTTATAAAGTGATGACTGTATGATTGCCAAATTTGTGGTGACACAAAGATTGATAGGAAAGTAAGTTGTGAAGAAGATATATGAAGGATACAAAAAGATGTAGGTTCAGTGAGTGGACAAAGGTATGGCAAATAGAATATAATGTGGGAAATGTGAAATTGTCCATTTTGGCAGTAAGAATTTAAACAAAAAAGCACTTTTCTAAATGATATGAGATTGCAGAACTAAGATACATAGAAATCTGGATGTCTCAGCCCTTGAATCAGTACAAGTTAGTTTCAAGGTACAGCGCATAATCAGGACAGCTAGTAGGTTGTTTATTCTTATTGTAAGGGAATTGAATTAAAAAAGTAGGTGATACTACTTCAGCTGTACAGAGCACTGGTCAGACCTCATCTGGAGTACTTTGTACAGTTTTGATCACCTTATTTAAGGAAGTGTGTAAATGCATTGGAAGCAGTTCTGAGATTTACCCAGACTGATGTCTAAAATGGGTGAATTATCTTATGAGGAATGGTTGGATAGGCTGGACTTTTATCCACTGGAATTTAGGAGAGGAAGTGGCGACATGATTGGAATATATTAGATCCTGAGGGACCTCGACAGGTTGAATTTTGAGAACTAGGGGGTCACCATTTAAAAATAAGGGTCGGCCGTTTAAAACAGAGATGAGACTAAACTTTTCCTCTGGAGGTCATGAATCTGTCGAACTGTCTTTCAAAAAGAACAAAAACAGGAAATTGCTGGAAATACTCAATGGGTCTGGCAGCGTCTGTGAAGAAAAAAAAATCAGAGTTAATGTTTTGGGTCTGGTGACCCTTCCTCAGAAGGGTCACTGGACCCAAAACGTTAACTGTGATTTTTTTGTCTTCACAGATGCTGCCAGACCTGCTGAGCATTTCCAGCAACTTCTGTTTTTGTTCCTGATTTACAGCATCTGCAGATCTTTCGGTTCTCTTTCAAAAAGGTTTTGTAAGCAGAATCTTTGAATGTTTTAAAATTGGAGGTGGGGAGATCCTTGTTAACTAGGGGGTGAAAAGTTTTCAGTATAGTTGGGAACATGGATTTGAGGTTGCAATCAGATCAACCAAGATCTTATGAAATGGTGGCACAGTGGGGACAGTCATTGTGAACGTGAAGAATGGGTGAAAAAATTTTTTTACTCCGTGCCTCAACTGGAATGCTGCTTTTCCCGCAGGATATGACTCTTTCCGTGCACCCCGGAAAGGAAACACCATCTATGTGCACGGCATGGGGATGACTGAGGAAATGCTGAGGAGTTCCTTCTCCAATTTTGGGACCATCGTCAACCTGACCATGGATAGCCCCAGGAAGTGAGTGGTGATATAAGTCAGCTTTGTGCTTGGCAAACTCTCTCAATGCTTCTATACCAGAAGTCAGTGACGTAGTGGTAATGATGCTGGACTAGTTATCCAGAGTCATAGAGTCATACAACATGGAAACAGACCTTTCTATCCAACATGTCCATGCCAACCATGTTCCCAAACCAAACTGGGCCCACTTGCCTGCATTTGGCCCATGTCCGTCCAAACCCTTCCTGTTCATGTATTTATACAAATATCTTTTAAATGTTCTAACTGTACATGCATCCACTACTTCCTCTGGCATTCACTCCATATCTCAATCACTCTCTGTGTAAAAAAAGGGTTGCTACTCATGTCCTTTTTAAACCTTTCTCCTCTCACCTTAAAAATATGCCTCCTAGTTTTGAACTACCCCACCATAGGGAAAATACCCTTGCTGTGCACCTTATCTATGCCCCTCATGATGTTATAATCCTCTATAAGGTCACCCCTCAACCTCCTAAGGTCCACTGAGAAAAGTTCCTGCCTATCTTCATAACTCAAACCTTCCATTCCCAGCAACATCCTGGTAAATCTTTTCTGAGCCCTCAACAGTTTAATAATATCCTTCCTGTAGCAGAGTGGCTGAAACATACACAGCCTTCTAGAAGAGGCGTCATCATCATCATCTTGTACAACCTCAACATGACACCTCAGATCCTATACTCAAAGGTCCGAGCAATGAAAGCAAGTGTGCTAAATAACTTCTTAACCATCCTGTCTACATGTGATGCAAATTTCAAAGAATTATGTACCTGAACCCCTGGGTCTTTCTGTTCTTCAACATTACCCAGGGCCCTACCATTAATTGTATAAGTTTCTTGTTTGTGTTACCCAACTGCAAAACCTCACATTTATCCAAATGAAATTCCTTCTGCCACTCCTCAGCCCTTTGACCCAATTGATCAAGGTCTCTTTGTAGTCTTAGATAACCTCCTGCACTGTCCATAATATTAACCAATTTTCTTGTCATCCACATACATACTAACCATGTCTCTTAAATTCTGATCAAAATGATTTGTACAAATGACAAACCAAAGTGGATCCAGTACTGTTCCCGAGGTTATGGTGATACAGCTTTGGATTCCATCGCGACAGTTATTGGACTATAAGTTGAAGTGGTAAATCTAGAACTTAAATTTCACGTCAGTAATGGTGCTTGCGAAACAATAATTGATTCTTGTAAAAATCCATCTGATTCACTAATATGTTTCATGTATGAACCTATAATGTTAAATTGTATAGATATTTAATACTTTTTAGGAAAGTAAATCTCTCATCCTTATCTAGTCTGAACTTCATATGACTCCAGACCCACAACATTGCAGTTGACTCTAAATTTTGTCTGAAAAAACTCTTGTAAAGTACCTTTGGATATTTTAAAGTGTCCATGGCACCACCTAAATACAAATTATTGATCCGACAAGAACAAGATCCAAGCGACACCATCTCCACAGACAACATGCTGAAGCTACTGGACCTGTGCCTCACCACCCACTTCACCTTTAATGGCCAAATATATGAATAGATCAACAGGACACCTATGGGATCACCTATCACCAGACTAATACCTGAAGCAGTGAGGCAGAGACTTGAATACACGGCCCTTCCACTAATCCAAACGAAACTATGGATACGACATGTGGACAACGCCTTCGTAATTATTAAAAGGACCAAACCAGAGGAGACACACAAACTAATAAACAACACCCTCACCGGGATCAGATTCACCAGGGCAGACAAAAATAACAAACCGCTCCCATTCCTGGACGACATGGTGAAATTGAGGACCAGCGGGGAAATTCCTAACAAAGGTACACAGGAAAGCCACATACACTGAGCAAGTACTGAATTTCAGTAGCAGCCACCCTAACATACACAAATGAAGTTGCGTGAGAACACAATTTAAATGGGCAACAACACACTGCAGCAACACAGAACTATGCCAAAAAGAAGAAGAGTACCTCCTCCAAGTACTCAAGGACAGTGGATACCTGAAAATCTGGGTCAGAAGATGCCTGTTACGCGAACAACACCAGGCAGATATTGCACGCCCTGACACAATCATCACGCTTCCTTACATCAGGAACAAATCTGAATTAACCACAAGACTCCTAAGACCACTGGGCATCAGAGTTGCGCACAAACCCACATTAACCCTACGCCAACTGCTAACCCAAACCAAAGACCCTGTACCCACTATGGACAGGACCAATGTCATATAGAAGATTCCCTGCAAAGCCTGTGACAAACATTACATTGGACAGACAGGAAGGAAACTAACCACAAGAGTACATGAACATCAACTGGCAACAAAAATACACGACCAATACTCAGTCATCTCCATCCACATGGATAAGGAAAACCACCAGTTCAATTGGGACAACACCGGGATCCTGGGATAGGTGAAGCAGAGACAAGCAAGGGAATTCCTAGAAGCCTGGTTCTCCCCTAAGAAAGCCATCAATAAACACAGAGCTGGACCCCATATATGCTGCATTGCATAGGAAAACTGGAAGTGAGGTAACCCAGCTCAATGGACACCAGAGTTTAAATAACAGGCGGGATAACACAACAGTGCTTCATCAGAGGCTGCACTGATGATGTTACCCATCAGGGTAATGAAACATCTGCGGAACAACAAACCAGCTCGGCGAGCCAACCAACCACAACTTCCACAACCCGAGCTACAAATCTACTCTAAAACCTTAAAGAGGACCATAAAATCGTAGAATCCCTACAGTGTGGAAACAGGCCATTCAGCCCGTCAAGTACACACCAACCCTCTGAAGAGCGTCCCTCAGACCTCTCCTCTCTGTCCCTGTAACCCTGGCTAATCCACCTAGCATGCACGTCTGTGGGAGGAAACCGGAGCACTTGGAGGAAAGCCACGCAGACACGGGGAGAATGTGTAAAGTCCACACAGTTGTCTGAGAGTGGAATCGAACATAGCTCCCTGGTGCTGTGAAGCAGCAGTGCTGAACACGGGGCCATCATGGCCTCTTTCTGTTAAAATATTGTTAATTTTAATGGTCAGTTCAGCTGTGATAAATAAGGAAAGTCAACTGATGTATATAGTCCAATCCTTCAGTAAGTAGGTGGCCACGCGTTCAGGTTGCTTCTAGCTAGGTTTTGATCCCTCTACAATTTAAGGTAATTATTCAAATATTCCAGCTCCTTGTGACTATGGCTTAATATGCTCTTTACAAATCAGTGGCTCGGCAGTCAATTTCAAACATATATCGAAAAACCTACCTTTATTTTTATTGCTGTCCAATTCTTCCAGTAGTTTTACTGATTTATGGTGCTTTACACCATTTTGACAACGCATTTTAAATGATAGTGATTACAAAAATGCTGGTTGAACTTAGGATGTTTTACCCTCGGCACTCTGGACTCACCCTGGGAATGTATATCAAGCAGTTTGCCAAGCAGATTTTAGCAGTCAGAGATTTTTGTGGTTAGACCATAAGACCATAGTCTATAAGAGCATAATTAGGCCATTTGGCCCATTGAGTCTGCACTGTTCGATAATGGCTGATATGTTTCCTCGACCCCATTCTCCTACCTTCTCCCTATAACCCTTGATCCTCTTACTAATCAAGAACCTTTTTATCTCTTGTCTTCAATACATTCAATCACTTGTCATCTGTGGCAGTGAGTTCACCCTTTAATCACCCTTTGGCTCAAAAAATACCTCCTCATCTGAGTTCTTAAGGGTTTTCCCTTCAGTCAGAGGCTTCTTTGCCCACTTCCTTAGCATGTACAAGTCCTTCTGTGACCTCCCTGCTTCATCAACACTACTTGTCCCTCCACCTACCTTTCTGTCATCTCTGGCCAACTCCTCCCTCATGTCTTTGTAGCTACCTTTGCTAATTGTAAAACCATTACATCTGATTCTGGCTTCTCCACCTCAAATTGCACAGGGAAGTCTATGGTCTCTGGCCTCTAGGAGCTCCTTCATCTTCAGCTCCCTAATCGAGTCTACCCCACTGCCCGTCACAAAATCAGAATCGCCTGTTCCCTAGTGGGCTGTACCACAAACTGTTCCAAAAAAACCATCTCGTCCTGTTCTTGGCTTGTTTGCTGATATGCTCTGAAGCATGTCACCCTTTCTGTGTTAATCTAATGTGACATAGAGGCTGCAGGGCTCTAGGCAAGAGCAGGGTGAGTGGGACTCATTGCTTTGCTCTCAGGAATTGTTTACTTAAACTTGGTTGTCCAAATAACTTCCTTCTCGTAAGAAACAGGAGTAGGAGTAGGCCATTTAGCTCATCAAGTTTGCTCTACTATTCACTGTGATTGTAGCTGATTTTATGAGGCCCTGATTTCATCTTGCTGTGCTGTTCTTCCGCATG
>JAHRHZ010000002.1:19891287-19931887 GCA_024137785.1 Ginglymostoma cirratum
CCCCCCCCCCCCCCCCCCCCCCGACTCCCTTACCAATCAAGAATCTGTCTTACTTCAGCCACGAATATTTTCAATGCCTTGGCCTGCTCTGCTCACTGGGGAAGAAAATTCCAAAGACTGATGATCCTCCGAGAGAAGAAATTTCTCCTCCTCCTGTCTTAAATTGAGAGCCCTTACTGTGATTTGATCCTCCCAAATTCTAGTCGACACGCGCACACACACACCCATACACACGTCCTGTCAGCATCTATCCAGGCAAGGCCCCTCAGAATCTTTATATTTCAATAAGATCACTTAAATTTCCCATGGAGGGACGGCACAGTGGCTCAGTGGTGAGCACTGCTGCCTCACAGCACCGGGACCCAGGCTCGATTCCACCCTCAGCAACTGTCTGTGTGGAGTTTGCATGTTTTCCTTGTCTGCATGGATGCTCCGGTTCCTCCCACAGTCCAAAGATGTGCAGGTTAGGTGGATTGGCCATGCTTAATTGCTCATAGTGTCCAGGGGTGTGCAGGCTAGGTGGGTTAGCCACAGTTATTGTGACAGTACAGGGATAGGGTGGAACCCATGAGGAACATTGGCCCAACTAGCTCAATCTTTCCTCACCCCAACCATCAGCCTTCTCTGTACTACCTCAGTACAAGTAAGGAGATCAAAATTGGGTTCACCAATGTCATGTACAGCTGTAGCAAAACCTCCGTACTTTTGTATTGCTGTGATAAAGAGATGGTGGTTAATTTGACCCCATCTAAAACGCTTAGCTTTCAACAGCCTGTAATTCTTCAATACTGTAGAGCACAGGTCCCCCTTCCACTACAAGCTGGGGCCCATAAGTGAAGAAGGATTAGCTTGGAGACATTATCACTAATAATGTGGTTTGCATGTAACCAGCAGAGCAGTTTACAATGGCATGTTAGCCCAGAGAGTGCAGTTGGGCTCCAGACCTATCACATGATCTCCCATGGGTGTTCTGTAGCAGCCCTATGTTCAACCTGGCTGCTGCCTGGTCCTCTTCAGCAGTGACCTGTCTGATGGGAGGCCTAGCTTTTGGAATCCAGCCCATCTTATCTATTTCTCCCCATTCCCTGCTCCCAAGGCACCCGTCCAGCTGATCCAGGGTTCCTACAGTGTTTGTGATGCTGCTGATGCTTTTGCATGCCAGCTATGCTATACTGATCTGTACCCATCTGTTTATTACAGCTGTGCATTTGTCACTTTTGAGACAATGGAGTCTGCAGATCAGGCAATTGCAGAGGTAAGGATCAGATCAGAGAGATGCAATGAGGCTAGTGTGTGAATTGATTCTTGTACCATGCTCCTGAGTGTTTGGGTTTGTGTGTAATGTCTCATGTTCATTCCTGTTACTGTGCAAATGTAGCATTTCACTCCAATTCCTGTAAATGTGAATGAATGGGAATGTACACATGTAAGAGATGGTTTTGTCTGTTTAGTTACTGTGTATGTGTGTCTCATGTTTCACTACGATTCCTGGTATTCTCCAAGTCCATTCCATATTCTGAGGTTTGTTTTTTTTCTCTCCATAACAGCTAGATGGCAGCATGGTTGGAGCTGTTTGCTTGAAGGTGATGATTGCTCGTAAACAGCTCATGCTGGAAACAGCCACAGGGAAGTCGGTTTGGGGGAGCCTAGGTAGGAGAACTTTGCAAGTTCATATTCCGGGCCGAGTCTGTGATTGTGTTAATGATGTCATGGTTCATGTCTCTGTAACAGGCTACTGAGGTGAAACAATGAGTGTGTGTTTTAGGTTGATGGCTGTCAGTAATTCATACCTCACAAAAATGTTGTTTTGCTTGAAAATACTATTGCCTTGTTAACGAGAGTTCAAAGCTGACAGTCAAATATGTCTCGCAACTTGATCCTGTTATTGTGTTCAACCAAGTCTTTGTATGTTGTGGCTCATAGACATTGCCTGTCTTGGAATAATTATCATCATTATTAAGCCTTTCGCTCGTAGCTGGAGATATAGCCACAGTCGATCACAGGACCTAGAGGAGGCCATTGAGCCCCTTTAGCCTCTTTTACCATTCAGTGAGGTTGTAGCTGATCTAACTTCATAGGCCTGCCTTTGCCCTGTGTCTCTTAATACCTCTGGTCAAGGAAAATCTAACATCTTCTATCATTTGGGGAAGAAGTGTTCCAAAATTCTGACACTTTTTGCCAGAATATTTCCAATTTCACTACCTAGCAATCTGCCTCTAGTATTTAATCCCTACTCCCAGATTGCCCAACTGCAGGAATAATTTCCCTCTATCTTCCCTATCTGCAGTCCTCAGTATCTTGAAAATTTGAGGTGGAGATGGTGGCATAGTGGCGCTATCACTAGATTGCTAATCCAGAGGACCAGATTAATATTCTGCAGACATGGATTGAAATGGGCTCAGATCCCACCATGAGAACATGGGCAATTTGTGTTCAAGGGCCTGTTTCCATGCTGAGGTGTCTGAGACTCTATGACAACTGGTGGAATTTAAATACAATGAGTAAATCATGAATATAAATCTATTGTTGTAAAATCCCATCTGATTCACTGATGTCGTTTTATCAAAGGAAATCTGTCATCCTAAATATGACTAGATCCACAGAAACACTGAAATGCTCCCTGAAGGGCTTAACGAAGCACTTTAATTTAAGCAAAAGAAATACTGGCCTTTCCAGTGTTGCCTCCATCCTATAAAAAGAATAAACAATTAAATTCCAAGTAATCAGGCACCAGTTTATACAGCATTGTCATGCAGCAGTTTGGTCCTCATTCCATCAATTCTAAATCAAACACTTCAATCTTTATGGGCCTTTAGTTATGCACACTCTCCTAGAATCCATTCAGTTTTAATAAGAACACTCCCATCCCGCCTAAAAATGAGATTGTGCCTACAGATGCCAACTTGAAACATGTCATCCTGACCTGATTGTCTAACTTGACTACCTTAGGCCTGTTGCAAATGAACATTAATTGCACACTTGCTGCATTTTTGCAGAGGCTAAAGAGGACAGTGAACTAAATTGTACCCCAACTACTTAAACACCAAAGTAGCCTGTGGATGAACAATATTAACCATTTCATTACTTCCAGCTGCAGTATTAATCGACGAGCCAAGGTGGATCATTCACTTGGCACTTCAACTGAAGGTTGTTACATGTCCCTCAGACTTATCTTTTACACAGGTGTACTGAGCACCCTCAGCATTGAAGATGCATATCTTTGTGGAGTCTCTTTCTGCAGTGTATTTTTTAACTCTCCATCACCATTCAGGTGGATGTGGCAAACTGCAGAATTGAGGCCTGATGCATTAGTTGCAGACTCACTTAGACTTGTCTGTTATTTGCTGTCTATGCTGTTTGACACATAATTAGTCCTGTATTATAGCTTCACCATTGGCTGGTCAATTTTAGGTATTCATGGTGCTGCTCCTGCTTGCACTTCTGCACTCTCTATTGAACTAAAGTTAATCTCCATGCTTGATGGTAATGGTAGAGTAGACCATATGTTGAGCCTTGAAATTATAGATTATGGTTGAATACAATTCCACTCTTGTTGATTACTCACAGTGCCTTATGGATGCCTAGTTTTGAGATGCTAGATCTGTTTGAAATCCGTCCCACCCCATTTAGTGTGGTGGTAGTGCCATTCAACACTGTGAAGAGCTTCCTCAGTCGGAAGTTGGGACTTTGTCCCCACAAGACCTGTGCATTGATCACTCTTACTTTATGCTGCTGTGGACAGATAGATCTGCAGCAGACAGATTGTTAAGGGTGAGGCCTTGATGTTTCCTTTACCTCCTGCTGCGGTCTAGCAGCAATGTCCTTTAGGGCTTGACAGGGGCATGCTCCTGGGAGATTGTGCTCCCCTGCCCACCCCAACCCCCATCCCACCTGACCTGTGGTAAAATAAGCAGTTAGATGTGATATACCCATTTGGGCAGGTAGACAGAACTGCTCAAGGTAACATTCTGTCAAAAAGAAATATGATCTGTAGGTTTAGCACTCCCCAGCATTAGTTAGGGAATCCAGGCGTAGCCAAACGTAAGTAACTAAAGTAATTGAGCAATAGAAGCTGTCATTAGGATCCTAATCACAACATCATTGTGGGAATGAGGATATGCAGTTTAACTTGTATGTTTTTTGTTATGTGCCAAGATGAAGAGCAGAATGTGACTGTTTATTATTGGCATGACTATATTAATGCCCTGACCTTTCCTGAAGGCCTGTACGCTCCCAAAGCTTAGCTTGGTCCAGTGCTTTCACTCTTGAGACAGAGCAGCATAACAGGCAGTCAATTCCCACTAAGGGATACGAGGGTACAATCCAGGTGGTTTAGGCCTAGTGGGAATTGAATGCCTGTTATGCTGCTCTGTCTCAAGAGTGAAAGCACTGGACCAAGCTAAGCTTCGGGAGCGTACAGGCCTTCAGGAAAGGCAGGGAGCCAAATGTAGTTAGTGGGTTTGGAGTGTGTTATGGGGTGGGGATGTTCATGGTGACAGAATGGAAATGATAATCGCCCAATCACCCTACTCTAACAAAAGCATTTCTTTTGTCCGCAGCGGTCCAGAACAGTGCCAAAGGTTCACACCGTGACAAACGTAGCCAGGTGGTGTACAATGAGGATTTCCTGAGATAACATGCGGAGAATGCACCCAGCAGGAGAAATCTGAAGAGAATGAACGTCTCCAAGCCATACCTCTTGGGAGAAAGTGGCTCACTCACCTCCCCGGTTCTTGTATGGCCCCAACCTTTGCTAATATTATGCAAAAGAAATTTTAAAGAGAGTCACATTTAAATATGGCACAGAACTTGAGTAGTGTTGCTGAAAACAGAAATGCTGTTGAAGATTTTTGTCTTGCCCTCATCAGGACAATCATGCCATGATTGCCATGTTTCAAAGGACAAACAATTTATACTGAAAGAACAAGATACTGATAGATTGTCCAGTAGACTCTGAATAGTTCAGGCATTGCTGTGGAGAATACATCAGGAATGACTATCCCCCAAGTTTTTCTTTAAATTTCGTGAAAGCAAGCCAATTCTGATTGGTCAAGGCATTGCCATGGGGAACGCTTCCAGCAATTGTTGTCCCATGTGCTTTAGTTTAATTGAAAAACACACAGAACCTCACCTGCTTTGTTCTGTTTGCAGAGGTTGGGAACTTGGTTATGAACATATTAGCTTCAAGCAAATGCAAGGAATTGTAAACTCAACTGAAGACCTTAAGTTACTTCTTAATGTTGTTCTCAGTACGTTTATGTTTCTTCAAAAAAAGTGGCGTCCTACCATGGAATAATACCTAATGTTGAATGTTGTGTTCCGAGTTTTGCAAGCATGGGTCGGGGGGTGCAGTTGGTTAAGTGTGGTCAGGACTTCTTTTTTGTAAACAGCTGAAAGAACATGTGGTTTGACACAATCACCAGTGGTTGGGAGATCTAGCCTGCTTAATGTGCATGTTGAAAAAGTGTAGCATATGTCCCAACAATAACGGATTATATCAAACTCCCATTTAGCCTGCTCACAACAGGCAGAATACTGACCAGAGTACTTGATGAACCTGTGCTGAGATTATGTAAATCAGATTTCAGTGTGAATCACTAATGCTTGCCAGAAGCTACAAAGATTCATGAGCAGGGCATTGTCTTCTACAGGCAAAATAAAATCTGGAATTTCAGTTAAACCAAAGAATGACAGATGATGACTCCCTGCTGCTTTCCGATAGCAATGCCTCAAGCAAACAGAGTGAACTTGCTTTTATTGGATTTAGCCAAAAGCTTGGAAGGTAACTGTTCCCTGGTGCATTCTGAATGGCTACACCTCAATCAGAGTTTACTTGCCAACTGATACCCTTTTCTCATGCAGTTTACATTGTTCCCTTTAAAATGCGGCATTCTTGTGTCTCGCCTGATGAGTGTAAGATGAAAATGTTTAGCAGCATATCTCTTTCTAAGAAAATACGCAAGTAGCAAATGCTAAGAGTCAATCTTTGCATGTCCAGTCTCCATATTTCAAGAGTGGGCCTGGAAACACCCATCCTCTTTCTTCATCTGACTTGAGAGCAGGATAGTGCTGCCTGGCTTCTGAAAACCCGACCAGCTCTGATTGGCCAGTCAGTTCCACTGTCACCCACTACAGTCCAGCTTTAACAAGTATAGGAAATGTTCTTTGTGCTTACCGATCCTCTCCTTGTTCATCGACCTTGGCCATTGGGAATGGGCTCTTTTCGAGAGCCTTTTAGCCTGTCCTGATGAGTTTAATCTTTCAGTCGTGGTGTCATCTTTGAGAATTGCATTTTAGAGATTTCACCAGTGCCACCCTTTCCTTTATTTTCTGTCATCAAGTCCGACCGTATGGATACCTGTCCTCATAACTGGATCCCAACAGGGGTTAAGTTATCGGTTGAATCGGGGAATTTGTGCTGCACCCCCTCCAGGACTAGCATATTCCTCCTGTGAGTGTTCTAGTGTTGGTAGGACCTGTGCCAGGAGTGTGCGGAGCTAGCAGCATTAATGCCTACGAATCCCACAAAATATGACTGGATAGTAAATACAGGGAGCACGTCAAGATAGGGGATGAGTTTCAGATGTGGTTTTAGTAGGTGAATGGGTGATCCAAATGTCACACTATATAAACACGTGCGCAGGCTTTTACTCCTCAAGTAGTTTGATTCCACCATTCTTGTGGCTGGTCATTCTGAGAGTTCATGCAGCTTTGTGTGCGAAACTCATTTTCTCACTGAATTGGTGTACTGATGTTCGGAAAGAATGCTTTTCAGTGGCGAGAGGGGGCATGCAACGGTGAGACTAGTTCAGGTGCCCAGCTAGCAAACCATTATCCCATCCTGGGCATTAGTTGTATCACTGCAATTCAATATAGGTTGAGAAGAAAAATTTTGTCTTTGGGAGGGTGAGGGTGGTCTGATTGAACTTGAGAAGGAAGGAGGTTGGGATCAAGCCTAATTCTGTGTGTTTCACACTGCCCCCTCCTATCTCCATCCCCTGGTACCATCCTTACCCCTACCCTAAACCAAAAGTGGCAGATATTCCATCAGGTGCCCATTAATCTTTCAGTGTTGGCAGAAGAAATGTATAGTACGTAACAGGGCCACTGTCACAAAATGAAGTAACCATTTGCAAATTTGGGACCTTGCTTGGAATGCTTTAAGTTCCCAAAAAACATCCAATTGTAAATATTGCATCATTTGTTTTTATTAAAATAACTGTTCGAATATTCTACTTGATTGTGTAGTTTGTTGTGTAAGGGCCCTGTGGGTAAATGCAACAATTTTGCGTCTATTTTCCATAGTGGCATTGTGGATGCTCTTTAACTGAGCTTTAGGAATGACCACTGTGGATAGTATGGAGCTCTGAGCTGGCAATGTTCATGCTTACCTAGATGTGTGCAGCTCTGTTAAGCATCTTGCCACTGTGTAGGACAATGCAAACCCTCTTGATTGGGACCGTCCCAACATACGAAATAGTTATTCCCTCCGCCACTAGTGTGTACCATGTACAAGATGTACTTCAGTAACTTGCCACTCCTCCTTGGACAGCAATTTTCAAGCCTACTACATAGCCCATCCTACGTGGTAACATACACATGAGAATACTACTATCTGCAAGTTTCCTTCAAGCCACACAGCCAACTGACTTGGAGTGATATTGCTGTTCCTTTACTGTTCCTGGATCAAACATCTTGAGCTCCCTAACTGTACTGGGATGTATCAACACCATAAGGGCTAAGGCAGTTCAGGAAAATATCCCGCTACAGTGTTCCCAAATGTACTTAGGGTTGGACAATAAGTGCAAGGCCTTGGCTGATGATGCTCACATCCCAAACATGATTGCACAGCATTGAGAACTGGTACAGATCAAACTTGCCTGGTGGCTGATACAAATGTCAAAGTGTTAAAAGTTTCCAGCTGAAGGCACATGGTAACCAATGATGAAAAGATGAAAATCAGGGATGTGGAAGAGGTTAGAATTGGAGGAGCACAAAGATCACGCTGAAAATCCAGTTCATACTCTGTTAATGCAGCATATAATAATTCCTTACGTGTAGTTCACTCACAATATAGGTACCAATACTCAAATCAGGGGTTCACAAGTATGTTGATTGCTCATGAGCCTCGGTAAGATGAAGCCAAAGTTCCCAAGGAGCTACAAGATTTTGTAAACTTTACAGGCTTATTTACATTGGGCAAATGTAGATAGGATCTTGGCATCACTTTCAGTGCCTATGCTGCTGATATGTGAATGCGTTTAGTAATTTACCACTGTCATTCGTTTTGCGAGCCCATTAATGTTTCGACTGGTTGGTTATGGCCAAGATAGTTAATACCCTGTATTCAGAATCTTACCCCTTCTCAGTATAATTCACTCATAATTCATATATTTTTGCTTCCCTGTATGTTTGTCACTGATTTACTGTATGCCTGCTTTATTATTTACCTTCCCAAAATGTGTCAGATACTGCTGACCTTCAGATTTTTAAAATATGGCTTTATCAGTGTCCAATTCTCTGCTACATTTATGCTTACATCCCCTCTCTCGACACTCCAAATTAATGTTTTTCTCCAAAATGATCCTTCATGAGAAAAAACTAGCACAGAATATAAAGACAGATAGCAAAAGTTTCTATAAATATATAAAACGAAAAAGAGTGGCTAAAGTAAATGTTGGCCCTTTAAAGGATGAGAAGGGGAATTTAGTTATGGGATATGATGAAAAAGGCCAAGGCATTGAACAGGTATTTTGTATCGGTCTTCACATTGAAGGACACTAATAACATGCCAGTAATTGACAAAGAGATGAAGGTAGGTGAGGACCTGGAAACAATCATTATTACGTAAGAGGTAGTGTTGGGCAAGCTAATGGAGCTAAGGATTGATAAGCCTCCTGGCCCTGATGGAATGCATCTAAAAGGGTACTAAAAGAGATGGCGGGAGAAATTACCGGCGGTAATTTTCCAAAATTCA
Source organism: Ginglymostoma cirratum (assembly GCA_024137785.1). NCBI lineage: Eukaryota > Metazoa > Chordata > Chondrichthyes > Orectolobiformes > Ginglymostomatidae > Ginglymostoma > Ginglymostoma cirratum. The sequence continues at coordinate 19,900,265 of JAHRHZ010000002.1, forward strand.
CTGCACTCTGGGGCAGTCCCAGCAGATTGGAAAACAGCAAATGTGACGCCACTGTTTAAGAAGGGAGGTAGACAAAAGATGGGGAATTATAGACTGGTTAGCTTAACCTCTGTAGTGGGGAAGATGCTTGAGTCTATTATCAAGGAAGAAATAACAAGGCATCTCGATAGAAATTGTCCCGTTGGGCAGACACAGCATGGGTTCATGAAGGGCAGGTCATGCTTGACAAATCTTTTGGAATTCTATGAAGACATTACGAGCAAGGTGGACAATAGGGACCCAGTGGATGTGGTGTACCTAGATTTCCAAAAGGCCTTCGACAAGGTGCCGCACAAGAGGCTGCTGCACAAGATAAGGATGCATGGCGTTAGGGGTAAAGTATTAGCATGGATAGAGGATTGGTTGACTAACAGGAAGCAAAGAGTGGAGATAAATGAGTGCTATTCTGGCTGGCAATCGGTGACTAATGGTGTGCCTCAGGGATCGGTGTTGGGACCGCAATGATTTACAATTTATATAGATGATTTGGAGTTGGGGACCACGTGTAGGGTGTTGAAGTTTGCAGATGACACTAACTTGAGTGGCAGAGCAAAGTGTGCAGAGGAACATAGATACATTGAGTGAGTGGGCAAAGGTCTGGCAGATGGAATACAATGTAAATGAATGTGAAGTCGTACATTTTGGTAGGAGTAATAGTAAAAAGGACTATTACCTGAATGGTAAAAAGTTGCAGCATGCTGCTATGCAGAGGGACCTGGGTGTCCTTGTGCATGGATCACAGAAGGTTGGTCTGCAGGTGCAACAAGTAATTAGGAAGGCAAATGGAATTTTGTCCTTCATTGCTAAAGGGATTGAGTTTAAAAGCAGAGAGGTTATGTTGCAGCTGTACAAGGTGCTGGTGAGGCCATATCTGGAGTACTGTGTACCGTTTTGGTCTCCTTACTCGAGAAAGAATGTACTGGTACTGGAGGGGGTGCAGAGGAGGTTCACTAGGTTGATTCCGGAGTTGAGGGGGTTGGCTTATGAGGAGAGACTGAGTAGACTGGGATTATATTCATTGGAATTCAGAAGATTGAGGGGGGATCTTATAGAAACATATAAAATTATGAAGGGAATAGATAAGATAGAAGTAGAGAGGATGTTCCCACTGGCAGGTGAAGCTAGGACAAGAGGGCATAGCCCCAAGATTAGAGGGAGCAGATTTAGGTCTGAATTGAGGAGGAACTTCTTCACCCAGAGGGTTGTTAATCTATGGAATTCCTTGCCCAGTGAAGTAGTTGACGCTACTTCAGTAAACGTTTTTAAAGCGAAGGTAGATTTTTTTTTGAACAATAAAGGAATTAAGGGATACGGTGAGAGCGTGGGTAAGTGGATCTGAGTCCACGAAAAGATCAGCCATGATCTTGTTGAATGGCGGAGCGGGCTCGAGGGGCCAGACTGCCTACCCCTGCTCCCAGTTCTTATGTAATAAATAATTCTGGATAATTTGCATTGCTGATCTGAATAATTACTAGATGTAGTTTATCAATAGCCTGTTGTTAGCTTTCTGCTATTTATTTTATTGAGGTCAGTGACTGTCCTTGCTCTTATACGAGCCCATGGAATACAGGATGAATTGTAGGACCCTGGGAAGCGCTGAGGATCAGAGGACCCTAGTGTGCATGTACAATAATCCCTTAATGTAGCACACAGGTAGATGAAATGATTAAGAAGGCATTTGGGATATTTGCCTTTATCAGCCAAGTTTAAGAGCAGGGAAGTTATGCTGGAACTGTTTAAAACGTTAGTCAGGCCATAGCTAGAGTATTATGTGCAGTTCTGGAATCCACATTTTAAGAGGGATGTGCTTGCACTGGAGAGGGTGCAGAGGAGACTTACCAAGGTGTTTCCAGAGTCTTAGTTATGAAGAGGGATTCGACAGACTGGGCGAAAACCTAAAAGAGCTGCGGATGCTGAGCTGTGAAGAAGGATCACTGGACACGAAATGTTAATTCTGCTTTCTCTCCACAGATGCTGGCAAACCTGCTGAGTTTTTTTCCAGCAATTTCTGTGTTTATTTGTGTTAGACAGACTAGGGTTGTTTTAATTAGAGGGTAGGAGACTAAGAGGGTCATGATTGAGATAAATATAATTATGACGGGTGTAGATAGGGTAGACAGGAAAAAACCTTTGTGTTAAAAGCAGTGATTTGACAAGTAGTAATGACTTTGACCCATGTGCTGAAAGACCCAGTGATATCTATGCTCTTTGCTTTTGTGGTGTTGGGTAGCCTTGTAGTTGACTTACCAGCATACTCAAAGTCTATTCAGAGGTTCATAGAATCCCTACAGTATGGAATCAGGCCCTTTGGCCATCAACTACACTGACCCTCTGAAGAGCATCCTACCCAGGCCCATTCCCTGACCCTGTCCCTGTGTTTCCCATGGCTAATCCACCTAGCCCACACACCCTGGACACTATGGGCAATTTAACCTGGCCAATCCACCTAACCTGCACATCTTTGGACAGAGTACCCAGAGGAAACCCAACCAGATACGGGGAGAACGTGCGAGCTCCACACATAGAGTCACCAAGGGTGGAATTGAACCCAGATCCCTGCTGCCATGAGGTGGCATTGCTAACCACTGAGCCACCATGTCACCCCTTTGCTTGCTGGGTTCGCTTGCTTCTTTTGAAAAAGAGGTGAGCGCAATCTGCCCAGGACTGTAAGATGCTACAGAACGTTGTTTGCACAGCTGAGACCATCAGGGAGGCTAAGTTCCCATCCATGGACTCCATTCACATGTCTCCTTGCTGCGGAAAGGCTGCCAACATCATCGAAGACTCATCCCATCCCAGTAACACTTTCCCAAAGCCTCTTCTGTCAGGCAGAAGATACAGAAGCTTGAACACATGCACCAGCAAGTTCAAGAACAACTTCTCTGCCATTATTAGACTAACAAATAGACTCTGTAACTTCAAATAATGTTGATCTTGTTAATGTTGTTCTGGCTTCCTGCATGTCCTGTGCAGTGTAACCTGTATGCCTCAGTCTGCCCTAATTTTTCATCCTATGATCTGTATGTCCTTGCTTACTATGATCTGCCTGTAATGCTCACAAACAAAGTTTTTCACTATATTTAGGTACGTGTGACAATAAATCAAATCAATCAATTAGGACTGGTCATTAAGTTAGGGTCTTGGCAATGGTCTCTACGGCATGACCACTGCTATTGGTACAAATCTGGACACTGTGATCACTTGAAATTTACAGAAAACCAAGAAAGAATTGATTCACCTGGACAGCCATGAAATGGGTGACTTGTGCAATGTAAACCTGTTGATCGCTATTTGTGATTCACCGATTGCCATTTGTCACTGTGAAGGAATGCAATTGATAAGTATCCGTTCAAATTACATCTTGACACTGAATAGAAAGAAAAAGCCCTTCAAGCTGTATGTCTTCACAATTAGCATTGCATTTTGACAGAAAGCAGGGAGGATATAATTATGTATAATCTTTGCAAAAACCTAGATAGGTGAAGTCCACTACCATGACCGGTTTCAGATCATTGAAAGGCACAATTAATTTTTATTTAAAACTCCCGGCAATAGTACAGAAAAACTCATCCTGATTTAAAACCAAACATGTTTAAAGCCTACACCTTTCAGTACAAATCAAGCCTAATTTGATTCTTTTGCTCGTTTCCCCACAACTGTTAGTAATCATCTTTTCAACAAACCAACCGATTAATTTTAAAAGAAGTAATGGATTATGCTTCATATGGTTCATGAAATAGAGTCTTCATTCTAATTATCTTCACTGTAAAGAATTTCTAATTCATTTTCTGAAATCTTGAATGCTGTCTCTTTTAATCACCTTACCAGAATCCACTTCAGGATTGCTTGACCACTTTTTCTCTTGGTAATTGAAAGGGATTATTTTTGGGTATGGGGGGAGTTTGTGATGAGGAGAAGACTGTTTACAACACTGAGGGGAAGAGGCTGTGATTTGGGGAACAGCCTCAGACACACATGCTGAGTGCAATATTGGAGTAACTGATTGACTGAGCTACAGTCAGAGTAGGGACATTCATCTCCCCAAATGAAATGACTGATGTTAGTTCCACTCGTAATATTCCTGAATGGAAAAATCGGCCCCAAACTGTCAGCCCTTCCCCTGTTATCAGCATTAAAGACTGCATAATTCTTGTCTGGAATTGTTTCATTCAAAGATTTGAAATTACGTTGCTGTTCGATTTTGATGGTTGACAAGAGTCAGTCCCAGTCAAATGATGATGACCCAGCAATAGGAGACTCCTCTCCCATTCAATTGTCACGTAATTTCTTATAGTCTTTGGGCATCCATTTCATCCTGACGTATCTGATATATTTGGCTGGCTTTCGATCCCAGCAATACTCGGGAGATAAGAGCTTGGCAGGTTTGTGATCCAGAAAGTAACGGTTCAAGTGGCTCTCGTCATGCCAGATCGCCTCAACACCTCTGCTTTTATCTCTGATGATCCCATCGAGGCAGCTCCTAGTCAGTTTGAAAACCGTGTCAGGTGTGCCTCCGAAAACAGCAGCGTGATAATAGAAGTCTCCCTCATCTGATGCAATGTAAGCAGCTGAATTCGGTCTACGCTCGTAGGTGAATTGGTTGCGGCTGGCAGTGAGGAATGCAGAGTGGATCTGAGCGATCGAGTCTGCCAAAGCTTCCGTCCCAAAGCGCCCCACAAAGACCTGGTCGACATCAAAGCAGAAGAGGTAGGTGACCTCGAAACGGATCTTATCCTGGATAAGGTCGTTGATTTGCTGCATCCGCATCATGCTGATGTCCTGCCAGCGAGATTGTTTGGGAATGTTTATCACGTTCATGGTCCGTCCCAGAGACATCGTCAAAGCAGGGACTTTGCTGTCATTGTCTACCATCACATAGTAGATCACCTGGAATCCTGTCATGAAGTGCTGCTCTGCCGACTCCAAAAAATCCTTCAGATACCTGTCAACGTATCTGATGGGGAGGACAACAAAGGTCAAAAATTCTTCCAATCCTAAAGGTCCCTCTAAAAGCTACATTTTTGTTCTTTATCCTGCTTCAGATGACATTGTCAATAGTCAATTTCAAATTCTCATTTGGAATGAGCAGAGGTCAAATTTCTTTCCATGGGTGAGCCTGAAGTGTGTGGGAGAGGTCATTTCACCTATCAAGAGACAACTGGGTAAATATTTACAGGATTAGGATATGTGTCAGGATTGAGGTAGCACTGGAATTCGTTTTATTTGTTTGTTCATAAGAGTTAGGAATCATGATACAAGGATCTGGAGAGAGCAGGACAGTGGACTGGTGCATTACTTTTCCATGCTGTATAACTCTATGACTCAATGACTATGGGGAGAGGACATAATTGTAAGATTAGTTTGGGATTCTTACTAAGGGGAGACTACAGGGCAATAGGATTAATTTGGGATTGGCACAGGGTTGTGGGGAATATGGCGGCTGCAGAATTAAGTTGGGATTGAGACAAGGTTATTGGGCAATAGGAGAGCAGTGGGACTAATTTAGAACTGATACAGGGCTGTGGGAAATAAGGGAGGGCACAGTGGGATTGACTTCATACTGAGCAGGGTTCTTGGGAAACAATGGGGCAGTGGAATTAATTTGGGATTGATATTCGGATACGGGTCGGATATGAATCTGTGCAGTGAATTTTCACATTGGATCAATATTAAATTAGTCGATTAATTAGACAAATTAGAGGGTATCAGAAATGCAAATCTGACAGCTAGTCTCTCTACCTTACCGTCCAATTGCAAAAACGGTCAGGCCAATCACCACCTTCTTCTGAATGTAGAATTCATCACGTTCCACTGGGTTAAAGGTCCCTTCCCACATAATAGGAGCACCCCATGAGGTCTTTGTCTGCTGATCGGTAACAGCACTTCAAACAGAACAAAGATGTTAGCAGCCATAGTCAAGCAAGGGGTCCTCGTCACAAGATATTTTCTTTTAATGTTCTCCAATGGTTTAAACCCAGGTACCAACATATTCCAAAGAAAGGTTCGCGGTGAGGGTCAGAGATGTGCCCTTCTTCTCAAAGTAAGTCACGCCATGAGCATATATTTAAAATTGCATCAAAGAAATTGTGAACTATTTTGGTTTAGAATCTGTTTGCTCTTAAATTTGGTTGCTTTCTGTGAAGATTAACACAAGTAGGCTATGGTGCTGGAATAGTAGTGCAGTGGTAATGTCACTCGACTAGCAATCCAGAGGCATGGACAATGCTTCCACTGATGAGGGAATATAAAATGAACTGGAGGCAGAAATGTGCAGACAAATTAGGGCACAAACCAATATAGAATAACAATTGAATAGAAGAGGTAGGTAAAGGGAATTTCTTCAAAATGTGCAATATTTCTTTCAAAACCAATATTTAAAAACACCAACAAAGGAAGATTTGTTACTGAATCTGGTAATGGTGAATGGACTGAAGCAGGTATGAGAAATATAAGCTGAGGAACGTTTAAACAATAGTGGCCATAATATAATATGCTTTAAGATAATATTAGAGAAGGACATAAGTAGAATGAAAACCTGATCAGTAAATTAGGAAAAGCTAATTTTGTGGGATTGAGAATAGAACCTGTCAAAATAAAATTGGCCAACATATCAGCAAAAAATACTGAGGGACAACAATGGAAAACATTTAAAATGGTATTCAACAGAGTGTGGGAAAGAATATTTCATTAAAACAAATGATCAAACCAACCTCTAGTCAGACCCTACGAGTAAATAATGTATAAAGGAACAACCAAGAAGAAAGCAAAAGCATACATAAAATACATAGGCAGCAGAGGAGAGTACGATGAGACAATATGAAGGCTTAGGCTAGCAGGGCAGCATGGTGGCTCAGTGATTAGCACTGCTATCCTCACAGCACTGGGGACCCAGGTTCAATTCCAGCCTTGGGTGACTGTGTGGAATTTTTACAGTCATCCTTGTCTGTGTGGGCTTCCTCTTGAGTGCTCTGGTTTTCTCTCCCAGGCCAAAGATGTGGATTCGCCATGGGAAATTCAGGATTACAGGAATAGGCTGGGGGTTGAACCTGGGTGGGATGCTCTTTGAAGAGTTAGTGTGGACTTGTTGGGCCAAATGGCCTGTTTCCACACTATAGAGATTCTATGATTCATTAAAAGAAAACAGTGTTAGGAAGGCAAAGAGGAACAATTAAATTCAATCTCTTTAGTAATATATTGAATTTTTTTTTTCTAGTATGTCAGTGAAAATGGAAGAATGTGATGGGAATAGTATCATAAGGGAGAGACACATTATTCCATAGATACAACAGAGAGGTGGCAGAAGTATCAAATAATTATTTTCTTCCATTTTTAATCATGGAGATATAACCTTTGAAGATAATATTGAATGATAAAATGAGAAATGAGGTAAGTGAATTTAAAATAAAGAAAGGTGCATGAAATAAACTAAACAACTCAAAGAGGATAAAGTCCTGTTCCAGGTAGATTGATTCCATATATTTTTATGTAGAACCTAGAAAAGTGATAATAAAGGCATTACCTAATAATGCTTTAGATAAAGGTGCAGGAGCAGATGGTTGGTGATAGCAAATGCAATGAAATGTTAACAAAAGGTGACAGAACATGGACCAGTAAGTTTAATATAATCGATAGGGAAGTAATGGAATCCTTCCCAATGGAGAGAATAAAAGAACATCTAGAAAGGAGAAGTGTAATAACAAAATGTCAGCATGGATTTCAAAAAGGAAAGTCCTGTTTGACCAACCTTATCTACTTTTTTTGTGGAAGTAGATATAATTTATCTGGATTTCTAAAAGACCTTCAATCCCAAATTAGACTAACAAATAAGATCCGTGAATGTGACTAAGGGGACATGTGGAAGAATGTGGTTAGTAGCTGATTTTAAGACAGAAAGCAGAGCATGGAAGTAAAGGATAGTTATTCAGAGTGAAAGAAGTTGGGATACAATGCTCCACAAGGGTCAGCTCTGGAACCGTTGCTGTTCACAATTTACCTGAATGATTTGTACTTTGAAATCAAAAACGCAACTTCTAAATTTAAAGATTGCATCAAATTGTAGAGGGGCAGGGATGTAACTAACCATAAGACCCATAATTTTCTGGGTCCACTGTTGTTTATCTTTTGTATAAACAAATTGGGAGCATGGTTAGTACGTTTACAGATGACACCAAAATTGGTGGTATAGTGGAGAAGGTTATCTAAGATTACAAGGGAATTTTGATCAATTGGGCTAATAGGCTGATGAGTGGCAAAACTTAATTTGGATAAATGTGAGATGTTGCATTTTGGTAAGACGATAAAAGGCAGGGGCTATACAGTTAATGGAGGGCACCGGGGACTGTTGTCTAACAGGGGGGCTGAAACAGAGGATGAGAAACAGAGGCTGTTGCGTCACAGATAGACTGGGTGGTTCGGAAGGTATTGAGCATGCTTGCCTTCATTGCTCAGACCGTTGTGTATAGGAGTTGGGACGTCATGTTGCGGTTGTTGGTGAGGCCCACATACAGTTCTGGGTGCCCTGTTATAGGAAGGATATTATTAAATTGAAGAGGGTTCAGAAAAGATTTACAATGATGTTGCAAGAATTGGAGGTTTTGAGTTATAAGGAGAGGCTAGATAGACTGGGACCTTTTCAGCTGGAGCGTAGGAGGTTGAGGTGTGACCTTACACAGGTTTATAAAATCATGAGGGGCATAGATAAGACGAATAGCAAAGATCATTTTCTGAGGGTAGGGGAGTTCAAAAATAGGAAGCATATGTTTAAGGTGAGAGGAGAAAGATTTAAAAGGGACCTGAGGGGCAACATTTTCACACAGAGGGTGGTTCGTGTGTGGAATGAAGAGGAAGGAGTAGATGCAGATACAGTTAAAAAAATGTTTAGATGACTTTTAGACGGGTACATGAATAAGAAAGGTTTAGAGGGATGTGGGCCAAATACAGGCAGTGGGTCTAGTTTAGTTTGAGAAAATTGATCGGCATGGATGAGTTGGACTGAAGGGTCTGCTTCTTTGCTATATGATTCTGACTCCATGACTCTTAACAGAAGTAAGCCATTCGACCCATTGAGTCTTTTCAACCATTCAATGAGATCATATGGGATCTGATAATCCTCAACTTCACTGTCTTGCCTTTTCACTGTAACCCTTGATCCCCTTATTGAATGAAACTAATCTGCCCACCTCAGCCTTGAATATACTTAATGATCCAGTCTTGAAAGTCTTCTGCCATAAAGAATTCCAAAGTTCAGTATCCTGTGAGAGAAGAAATTCCTCCTCATCTCCAACTCAAACGAGCGACTTCTCACTCTGAGATTACAAACTCTGGTCCTAGACTCTCCTGCATGGGTAAACAACCTTTCCATATCTATCATGTCCATTCCCCTAAGAATCTTAAATGTCACAATAGGGTGTCCTATCATTAAATCTGTAAATTCCAATGACTACAAGCCCAACTTACCCAACCTCTCCCAATAGGAAAGTCTCTCCATACCCACAATCATCCTACTGAAACTTCTCTGGATTGCTTCCACTGCCTGTACATTTTTACTTAAGTAAGGGCATCAAAACTGTTCACAGTATTCTAGGTGTGTTCTGATTAGTGCCCTGTCTCACTTTAGTAAGACTTTCCAATGTTTACTTCCCATTCCCTTTGAAGTAAAAGCAACAGTGCATTTGCCTTTGCTCTTAAGTGTAGAACCTGGATGCTAGCTTTTCGTGGTTCATGGACAAGAGCTCCCAAATCCTGCAAATATTGATCTCTGCAATCTTTCTCCATTTAAAAAATAATCAACTCACTTAGTTTTCCTGCCAAAGCGCATAACCTTCCATTTTCTCAAATTACATTTCATCTGCCAAGTTTTCACTCACTAACTCAACCTGCTCCCATCCCTGTGTGGACTCTTCATGTCATCCTCACTACTTGCCTTCCTACCTGCTTTTGTGTAATCAGCAAACTTAAATTTAGGCCATTTTCTTCCATCATTCAAGTGTTGAATATATAGTAAATAATGGTGTCCCCAGCACTGATCCCTATGGTGTTCCATTAGTTACAGGTTGCCATCCTGAAAATGCCTCCTTTGTCTCTGTCTTTTATTCACCAACCAATCCTCTAACCATGAGAATTTACTCATCCCAAAGCGATCTTTATATGTATTACCATATTCAGTTTCTTTTGGAAATCTAAATATATTGGCACCCCTCTATCCATCCTGCTTGTTATCTTCTTAAAGAACTCAAGCTAATTTGTCAGCATGATTTCCCCTTCATGAAGCCATACTAACTCCACTTGATTATGTTATGCATTTCTGAATGTTCTGTTGTTACATCTTTTATAGTGGTAACATTTTTCAAAATAACAGATGTAAAGCTAACTAGCCTATAGTGTTTCTTTTTCCTCCCTCCCGTTTTTAATAAGGGCGTTACATAGGCAGTTTTCCAATTCTCTGGGACTTTTCCAGAATTTAAAGACATTTGGAAGATTGCCACAATGCAGCCACCATCTCAGTAGCTACTTCCTTTAAAATCCTAGGTTGCAACCCATCTGATCCAAAAAACTTAAAGACATTCAGCTCCAATACTCTCCCTTGTACTCTTTCTCCGAGTGATGCTTATTATGTTTGTTTCTCTCCCCAAGTCTTTAGCCACTTGATTATTTGATCTCAAAATACAACCATATTGATCGTCAATACTTGCACCATATATCAGCAAGGTCATGGCAAAACACGAAGCTTTACTTCCAGAGTCAGCTAATGCAAAAGTAGGGATGTTATGCTAAGTCTTTTGAAAACGAATGCTGGTAAGACCACACTTAGAGTTTTATGTACAGATCTGGTTACCATATTATCGAAAGGATATGGAGACACAGGAGAACGAATTGCCAGGCTGTGTCTATTCTTTCTTGAAAAAGGAGACTGAAGGGTGACATCATAAAGCTGTTTCATATAACTAAAAGTTTTGATAGAATGTTATAGAAAGAATGTTTCCTCTTGTCGGGAGATAGAGGCCATCAATACAAAATGGTCACCAGTAAACCTAATAGGAAATTCAGAAGAATTTGTTTACCCAAAGAGCGATGAGAATGTGGAACTTGCTACCTACTTAAGTGACCAATGTAGATGCAATTAAGAAGAAGCTAGACAGATAGAAGAGAAAGAAGGGAGTAGATAATTACAGTAGATCCAGATCATAAAACTTGGAGGAGGTTTCAATAGAAAGTAGCCTGTTTTTTGTGTGTACGTTCTATGTACGTAATAAAATGATTTCCAGGACTTTTGACATCTCAAAGCACTTTACAGCCAGTTAAGTATTTTGCTGTAGAATGGGAAACACGGCTACCAGCATTTTTCGTTTAGTCCTTCATGGAATTGTGAACATTGCTGGCCAATTCAGCATTTGTTGCCTATCTTAAATGTCTTTGACAAGGTAGTAGTGGTAATACACAGTAGTGTGATAGTGGCAAATGTCCATCTGCAAAAAAAACCCTGAGCTTCCAGTTGCCTGCTCTTTTAACACACCACCTTGTTCCCTGGCCAACATCTGTGTCTCAGGCTTGTTTCTGATATACAGCATCCCTAGTTTTTTCAGTTTTTATTTAGTGTGACAATGGCCATGTGTTCTGTGATGCTAACTAACAGATATAGAGTAATAACGGCATACACCACAGAAACAGGCCTTTTGGCCCAACTCGTCCATACCAGCCAGGCTTCCTAAACTTAATTGGCCCCATTTGCCTGCATTTGGCCCATTCCCCTCTAAACCTTTCCTATTTATGTACCTATCCAAATTTCTTTTAAATAGTGTAATTGTACCCATCTTTATCAATCCTTCTGGCAGCTTGTTTCATACATGGACCACACTGTGTGCGAAAAAGTTGCCCTCAGATCCCTTTTAAATCTTTCCACTCTCAACTATGCCCTCTAGTTTTGGCCTCCACCTACCCAGGGGAAATGACTTTAGCTATTCACCTTATCGATGCCCCTCATGATTTTATAAACCTCTATAAGGTCACCCATCAGCAGCTGACGCTCAAGGGAAACAAGTCCCAGTCTATTTAGCCTCTCCTCAGAACTGCAACCCTCCATCCTTGTAAATCGATTTTGCACCCTTTCCAGTTTAATAACATCCTTCCTATAGCAGCACAACCAGAATTGCATGTTGTACCCTAAAAGTAGCCTTACCAATGTCTTGTACAGCTGTAACAAGACGTTCCAACTCCTGTACACAATGCTTTGACCGACAAGCGTGCCAAATGCCTTCTTCACCACCTTGTCCACCTATGACACCACTTTCCAGGAACAATGTATCTGCACCCTTAGATCTCTCTGTTTAACATCACTCCCCAGGGCCACACCATTTCTCCTGTCCTAGCGTGATCTTATCAAAATGAAAAGTCTTGCATTTAGAGATAATAGGAACTGCAGATGCTGGAGAATCCGAGATAACAAGGTGTGAAGCTGGATGAACACAGCAGGCCAAGCAGCATCATAGGAGCAGGGAAGCTTGACATTTCGGGCCTAGACCCTTCATCAGAAAAGTCTTGCATTTATCTGCTTTAAAATCCATACCTATTGATCAGGCCAACATAGACCTCAACTTTATTAACCTTGGATTTCATTGCTAAATGAATTATTAATATTTCTCATAAGCTTTCTAATGAATAGGTGTCATTCTCGGAATGGATTTTGAATTTGACATCCCTGCATAAAGCAGTTATAGAAAGATCCAGTCTTCACTGCCAGTAAAATTGATGCAATCAATTGAAGATGGATTTCAGTGCAGAGGAAGAGACAGTATGACCTGCATTTATATGTCACTTTTCATGAACTTACAATATACCAAAGTGTTTCACAGATGGGCTTTGTCCAGGATAAACACATGCTGTAGGTGGGCATAGTTTGAAAGTAGGCAGTAAATTAGAAATAGAGACCATTACATACCTAGCATTGAACCAATCTTCATGTGTTGTAAAGTGATCATTTTTCCTCCATATAAACCGTGGTTCCTGATTGGCAACCTGCATTCTAAGGGTTGTGAGGAGAGAAAAGGAGATGAGATAAAGAAAGTGTGTGATTGAATAAACACACTGAAATCTGACAGGAACTATCAAGGGTAGGGTTAATGGAAGTACTTGAAAGCTCAGAATACATGTAATCAGAAATAGATAGAGAATAAACTATTGGGAGCAGACTGAGGGTAATAACATTCCTGAAAACCGTACATTGTCTTCAAGTTCAGTTAGAATCTAGATTTCTGTCATTTATGATGGAAATAATAGTGCAATCTGGCAGAAGAGGACAAGCCAATGTAGAACATTGGAGAACCTGAATTGCTTGTCCCAGTCTCACTGTGGACTGAGGCGAGTCTTGTTTGTCCTGGTTTGATCATATGAGATGAGGCTTACTTAGTCCAACCTCACAGTGGACTGAGGTGAGTATTTCCTGTTCCTGTTTCAATGCAGACTTTCATGTGTATTACCTGTCTCAGTCTCACTATGACTCAGGTATTTGTTTCCAGCTCCAATCCCTACTGAGTGTGTGTTACCTGTCACAGACTCAAGGTGAATGAGGAGACTGTTGACTGGCCCAGTCACTGTAGATGAGGTGTGTGCTACCTGTCACAGTCTCACTGTAGATGAGGTGTGTGTTACCTTTCACAGTCTTACTCTAGATGGGGTGTGTGTTACCTGGCCCAGTCTCACTCTCGATGAGGTGTGTGTTACCTGGCCCAGTCTCACTGTAAGTGAGGTCAGTGTTACCTGGCCCAGTCTGACTGTAGATGAGGTGAGTCACAGTCTTATTTCAATGAGGCGAGTGTTACCTGTCACAGATTTATTGTGAATTGAGATGAATGTTTCCTGTCCCAATCTCATTGTAGATTACAGTATGTTATCATCAGTCTTATTTTCACTGCAAATTAAGATGTATGTTTAATCCACACACCTCACTGGTCAATAACAAACTTCTCCCATATCCTCTCAATGAATTATTGATTTCCCTTTGTAAGGTTGACCTCTGTTTGAGCATGGACTGAAGCTTTTTCTCCTCTTGTGAATTTACCATGTTCCAGTGCTGTTCACTACTTGTATGATTGTTGATCTGACCTGGAGAATTATTCAATGTCAGGTTTACAAAAAAAAACACAACAAGTAACACAGTTCAAATGTTACTCACTTTAAGCTGGGCGAATTAAAAGAAATATACATCAGAGACAGGAGTGCTGCACATGTCAGAGCAATAAAGAGCATTTGTTTGCGGCTATCCAACCGCACCTGGAAGTAGAAAAATATTTAGTTTAAGTACAGTTTGTAGTTGAAGTGGATTCATTCATAATTAACTGTGTTTATCGACCATTTTTGCAACGGCTTTACCTTGGTCAGAGGGTGAATTTTCATTATCCTCCTCAGTATAAGACCAGAAATAGGAGCAGAAATAGACCATTCAGTCCATCGAATCTGCTCTGCCAATCAGTGAGCGGATCTAATATTCCACAATTCCTCTCCCCTGCTTTTGCCCATATCCTTTGCTTCCCTTGCTAATGAAAAATCTATCCATCTCACCTTCTTCACTATGCTTCAAATAATCCCTACAGTGTGGAAGCAGACCATTCGGTCTATCACGTCCATACTGACCTTCTGAACAGCATCCCACCTAGACCCAGCCCCCAACCCTATTCCTGTAACCCTGTATTTCCCATGGCTAATCTGCTTAGCCTGCACATCCCTGGACAGAATGGGCAATTTATCATGGCCTATCCATCTAACTTGTGCATCTTTGGACTGTTGGAGGAAACCGGACCACTGTCACTGACATTGTCGTCTGCAGTAAAGAATTCCACAGATTCATTACATTTACAGAGAAGAAATTCCTCCTAATCTCTGTGTTCAATGGATGAGCCCTTACTCTGAGATTGTGCCCTATGGTCCTAGACTTTCCCATAAGGGGAAACAATCTCTCAGCATCTACCCTCTTGAACTCTAAGAATCTTATATGTGTCAATAAGGTCTCCTCTTGTTCTTCTAAGTGTCAATGAGTACAGACCCAACTACTCAACATCTCATCGTAAGAAAATCTATCCATATCTGGGTTTATCCTTGTGAGCCTTCTCTATACTGTCTCCAATCCCAATATTTCTGTTCTGATGAAGTTCTAATGAAGTGTCACCAGACTTGAAACATTATCTATACTTTCTCCCCACAGATGCTGCCAGACCTGCTGAGTTTCTCCAGCAATTTCTGTTTCTCTTTTGTAGTCTAACTAGTGCCTTGCATTGTCTTAGCAAGACTTCCTTACTTTTATACTCCATTCCTTTTGAAATGAAGACTAACATTCTATATAAGATAGCAAGGTGTAGAGCTGGATGAACACAGCAGGCCAAGCAGCATCAGAGGAGCAGGGTACTGTTACCTGTAGAACTTGAATTCTAGTTTTCTGTGATATACTAATGAGGGTTCCCAAATCCCTTTAATGCAACCTTCTATCACCTTTCTCCATTTTAATCATTTGCAGTTCCTCTATCTATCTTGTCAAAGTGCGTAATCTCACATTTTGCCATGACACGTTTTTGCCCATTCACTTAACCTGTCTGTAGCCCACTGCGGACTCTTTGTGTCATCCTCACCATTTGCTTTCCCACCCATTTTTGTGTCATTCACAAACTTGGCTGTAGAAATTCACTTCCCTCATCCACGTCATTAACATACTAGAAATAACTGTGGCCCCAGCACTGATCCCTATGGCACTCCAATTGTTACAGTTTCAATTCTGAAAGTACCCCTCTTATCCCAACTCTCTGACTTCTATTAGTTGGTAAATCCTCCTTCTCTGGGGTAATATACTGCACCCCAGCTGTTATTAATGTGTGTCACCTTAAAAAAACACCATTTGGAAATCCAAATATAGTGAGCCTACTGCTTCCCTTTTATCTATCCTGATGGTTACCTTCTCAAAGAGCTCTAATAAATTTGACATGCTTGATTTCTCCAACATGAAGTAAGCTGACTCTGCATGATCATATTATGTATTTCTAAATGCTCTTCTGTTACTTGCTTTATAATAGGCTCTAACACTTTCCCAAGGACAGATTTTCTTTTAAAGTAAAGAGGCTGAGGATAAATTCTTGAAAAATGAGGTGAAAATGTCAGATAAAATATCAAGGCAAGAATTTGAATTTTCCAGAGACATAATCAAATAGTTTTGAATAGACAACTTCCTGAAATAGGACAATGTATGCATTGTAAAATATAGGAAGGAGTAGGATAGTTTTGTTTTGGAAATAAAGACTCACTCCTATATGTTGTGGCTTTATTGACTTCAAGTGGCGAGATGGCGATATGATGGTCATATCACTGGATTAGTAATCCAGAGGCCCCTCTCTAATGTTCTAAGAACATGAGTTCAAATCCCACCAAATGATCAGATGCAATTTAAGTTCATGTTGGGTAAAATAAAGAAATAAATTTGAAATCGAAAGCTAGTCGCTGTAATGGTGAACGTGAAATTATTATTGTTTGTCATTGGAACCCATCTAGTTCGCCAGCATCCTTCAGGAAAGGAAATAGCTCATCTTAACAGGTCACGCTACATATAACTCCAGACCCACAGCAATATGGTTGTTTCAGAATTATCCTCTGAAGTAACCTGGCAAGTGGCTCAGTTCAAGGGTACTTGGGGATGGGCAACCAATGCCACCATTGCCAGTGTTGCCCACATCCCAAAAAAAGAATATGGGAAACTATCACCCCGAATCACAATCGAGACAATGAAATACTGTAAAGTTTTCATCGCTGCTGCATGAATGCCCCACTTGGTATCATGAAAGTTCCCTCAAACAGCAATTGGCAATGATCAGATAATGCATATTTCTTTAGTGATGATGGTTAAGACCATAAGACCATAAGACATAGGAGTGGAAGTAAGGCCATTCGGCCCATCAAGTCCACTCCGCCATTTAATCATGGCTGATGGGCATTTCAACTCCACTTACCCGCGCTCTCCCTGTAGCCCTTGATTCCTTGCGAGATCAAGAATTTATCAATCTCTGCCTTGAAGACATTCAACGTCCCGGCCTCCACTGTGCTCCGTGGCAATGAATTCCACAGGCCCACCACTCTCTGGCTGAAGAAATGTCTCCTCATTTCCGTTCTAAATCGACCCCCTCTAATTCTAAGGCTGTGCCCACGGGTCCTAGTATCCCCACCTAACGGAAACAACTTCCCAGCGTCCACCCTTTCTAAGCCATGCATTATCTTGGAAGTTTCTATTAGATCTCCCCTCAACCTTCTAAACTCTAATGAATACAATCCCAGGATCCTCAGCCGTTCATCATATGTTAGGCCTACCATTCCAAGGATCATCCGTGTGAATCTCCGCTGGACACGCTCCAGTGCCAGTATGTCCTTCCTGAGGTGTGGGGCCCAAAATTGGACACAGTATTCTAAATGGGGCCTAACTAGAGCTTTATAAAGTCTCAGAAGCACATCACTGCTTTTATATTCCAACCCTCTTGAGATAAATGACAACATTCCATTCGCTTTCTTAATCACAGACTCAACCTGCAAGTTAACCTTTAGAGAATCCTGTACTGGCACTCCCAGATCCCTTTGTACTTCAGCTTTATGAATTTTCTCACCGTTCAGAAAATAGTCCATGCCTGTATTCTTTTTTCCAAGGTGCAAGACCTCACATTTGCTCACGTTGAATTTCAGCAGCCATTTCCTGGACCACTCTCCTAAACTGTCTAAATCATTCTGCAGACTCCCCACCTCCTCCGTACTACCTGCCTGTCCACCCAACTTCGTATCATCGGCAAACTTCGCCAGAATGCCCCCAGTCCCTTCATCCAGATCATTAATATATAAAGTGAACAGCTGCGGCCCCAACACTGAACCCTGCAGGACACCACTTGTCACCGGTTGCCATTCCGAAAAAGAGCCTTTTATCCCAACTCTCTGCCTTCTGTCAGACAGCCAATCCTCAATCCATGCCAGTAACTCACCTCGAACACCATGGGCCCTCACCTTACTCAGCAGCCTCCCGTGAGGCACCTTATCAAAGGCCTTTTGGAAGTCTAGATAGATAACATCCACTGGGTTTCCCTGGTCTAACCTACTTGTTACCTCTTCAAAGAATTCTAACAGGTTTGTCAGACACGACCTCCCCTTACTAAATCCATGCTGACTTGTTCTAATCCGGCCCTGCACTTCCAAGAATTTAGAAATCTCATCCTTAACGATAGATTCTAGAATTTTACCAACAACTGAGGTTAGGCTAATCGGCCTATAATTTTCCATCTTTTGCCTTGATCCTTTTTTAAACAAGGGGGTTACAACAGCGATTTTCCAATCTTTTGGGACTTCTCCTGACTCCGGTGACTTTTGAAAGATCACAACCAACGCCTCTGCTGTTTCCTTAGCCACCTCCCTCAGAACTCTAGGATGCAGCCCATCGGGGCCAGGAGATTTATCAATTTTTAGACCTTTTAGTTTTTCTAGCACTTTCTCTTTTGTAATGCCTACCATACTCAACTCTGCCCCCTGACTCTCCTTAATTGTTGGGATATTACTCATGTCTTCCACTGTGAAGACTGACGCAAAATACTTATTAAGTTCTTCAGCTATTTCCTTATCTCCCTTCACTAGCCTTCCAGCATCAGTTTGGAGTGGCCCAATGTCTACTTTTGCCTCTCGTTTGTTTCTTATGTATTGAAAGAAACTTTTACTATCATTTCTAATATTACTGCTAGCCTACCTTCGTATTTGATCCTCTCCTTCCTTACTTCTCTCTTTGTTATCCTCTGTTTGTTCTTGGTTGTGCAATAAATATTGGCTAAGACACAACATTGTGATGCTATGCACACCCTCAAATGCTTATAATTTCCCTGAAGTACCTTTTATAAATTACATGTTATGTTGGTCCCTCTTGAATCATATTTACCTTCCGCATTGTTCTTTTTAGCTTCCCGAGGAATATCTGTCCTTTCGTTTTTGCTGTATTCGTCATTGTAACAAGTGCCCTATTCATTACCAGAGAATGATTACCGTGCACAAGAACAAAGAAAGAACAAAGAACAGTACAGCACAGGAACAGGCCCTTCAGCCCACAAAGACCGCACTAATACATGATATTTCTCTAAACTGAAAACCTTTAGCCTATTTGCTGGCCATATCCCTCTATTCCCTGCCTATTCATATATCAGTCAAGATGCCTCTTAAATGTTGCTATTGTATCCACCTCCTTTAGCAGCATATTCCAGGCATTTACAACTCTCTGTGTAAAACACTTGCCTTTCACATCTCCTTTAAACTTACCCCCTTTTACCTTAAGTCTATGTCCCCTAGTAATTGACATTTCCACCTGGAGTAAAAAGACTGATTATCCATTCTACCCATGCCTCTCATAATTTTGTAAACGTCTATCAGGTCACCTCCACATCCTTCGACATTCAAGTGTAAACAAAAGTAATGCCTTGGTAAACCATTTCTGTCTACTTTCCAAAGCCTCCATGTCATTCTGGTATGAGGTAACCAGAACTATATGCAATATTCCAAATGTAGCCTATTTTACGTTCTACACAACTGCAACATGACTTGCTAATTTTCATACCCTATACCCTGACCAATGAAAGCAAGCATGCCATTTGCCTCCTTGACCACCTTATCCACTTGTGTTGCCACTTTCAGGGATCTATAGACCTGTACACCTAGATCCCTATGTATGTTAATGCTATTAAGTGTCCTGCCATTTACTTCCCTCGTACATCAGATCTCCCTACAAGCATCACCTCACGTTTTTCCAGACTAAACTCCATCAGCCATTTCTCCACCCAAGTATCTAGTCTAGCCCTATCTTGCTGTATCCTCTGGCAATCCTCCTCACTATCTTCAGCTCCCTCAATCTTTGTGTCTTCTGTAAGTGTACTAATCTGGCCACCTACTTCTCTTCCAATCATTTGTGTATGCATTAGAAACAACAAGGGTCCCAAAACTGATCCCCTTAGAACACCACGGGTCACTGACTTCCAAACTGAGTAACGTCCTTCCATGGCTACTCTCTGTCTCCTATGACTAAACCAGTTCCGTATCCATCTTAACAGCTCACTGTGGATCCCATGTGATGTCATTCTTTGTACCACCCTGTCATGAGGGACTTGTCAAAGCCTTGTGAAAGTCTATATTGACAACATTTGCCATGCTGCCCTCATCGATCATCTTAGTCACTTCCTCCAAACACTTTATGAAGTTTGTGAGACATGACTTTGCCCACTTAAACTGATGCTGCTTATCACTATTAAGTCCATATCTTTCCAAATGTGAGTAATCCCTATCTCTAAGAATCTTCTCCAATAATTTCCCTGCCACTGACATAAGGCTCATCAGCCAGTAATTTCCGAGATTATCTTATTGCCCTTTTTAAACCAAACAACAACGTTAGCTATGCTCCAGTCCTCTGAGATCTCTCAGAGATGTGTCTAAAGAGGATACAAAGATTTTGCACAAGGCCCCAGCAATTTCTTCATCTGCCTCCCTCATCATTCTCGGATAGATATCATCAGGTCCTGGGGACTTGTCTACGTTAATACTTTTCAATATAGCCAACACTTCCTCCTTTTTTATATTGATGTGCTTTAGCATATCAACATACCCCTCCCGAGATTCACCACCCGTCATGTCCCTCTCTTTTGTGAATACCGATGCAAAGTATTCATTAAGGACCTCACCCACATCATCTGACTCTACATATAAATTCCCCCATTGTCCTTCAGAGGACCCACTTTTCCCTAGCAATCCTCCTGCTCCTTATTTATGTACAAAATACCTTGGGATTTTCCTTAATCTTGTTTGCCAATGATTTTATGGCCACTTTAAATTCCTCTAAATTCTTTGTTTGAGTTCCTTCCTGCTCTCTTTATATTCTTTGAGGGCTTTCTCTATCTTCAGTTTCCTAAACCTTACGTATGTCTTCTTTTTCTTTTCGGCTAAGCTCTCAATTTCTCTTGTCATCCAAGGTTCCTGAATTTTGCCATCCTTATCCATCATTTTCACAGAAACATGCCGGTCCTCAATGCTAATCAATTGGTCTTTAGAAGATTCGTACATGTCAGATGTGGATTTACCCTCAAACAGCTGTTCCCAATCTGCATTCCCCAGTTTCTGTCTAAAATTGTGGATCCAATTTAATACTTTCGCCAGTGGATTACTCTGGTCCTTATCCATAAGTAACTTAAAACTTACAGAATTGTGGTCACTGTTACCAAAATGCTCCCCCACTGTCAATGTCAATCACCCAGGCAGGCTCATTCCCCAATACCCGATCTGGTATGATCCCTTCCCCAGTTGGACTATCTACATATTGTTTCAAAAAAACGTCCTCAGTGCACCTAACAAACTCCCCACCCATCCAAGCCACAGGCACTAAGGGAGTCCTGGTCAATATAGGGGAAGTTAAAATCACCCACCATGACAACCCTGTTGTTTTTACGTTTTTTTCATCAACTGTCCAAATATCTGTTCCTTTATCACCTGCTGGCTGTTGGGAGGCCTGTTGTACAATCCCATCAAAGTGAATGCACCCTTTTTATTTCCTGAGCTCTACACATATGGCCTTGCTAGATGAAGCCTCCAAGTTGTACTCCCTTAGTAAAGCTGTGATATTCTCCCTTATCAGTAATGCAACTCTCCCATGTCTTTTCCATCCCTGTCTATCTCACCTGATGTAACAAGATTAAGGAAAATCCCAAGGTATTTTGTACATAAATAAGGAGCAGGAGGGTTGCTAGGGAAAGAGTAGGTCCACTCAAGGACAAAGAGGGAATTTATGCCACTCTTGTCCCTCTCTCTGTAATAGCTACAACATCATAGTTATATGTACTAATCCAAGTTCTAAGTTCATCTTCCATACCTCTCATATTCTTTACAATAAAACAAATACACCTCAGCCACCAGCCCTGCTCTGTTCACTAATCTCTCTTTATCTGTTCTTCCTCTTAGCCTTACCAGCCTTAATCTTTGACTCCCCCAGGTCATTTTACTTGCTGACCCAATGCTCTGGTTCCCATTCCCCTACCACACTAGTTTAAACTCTCCTGACTGATACTAGTGAACATCCCTGCCAGGATATTGATGCCCCTCCAGTTTAGGTGCAACATGTCCTTCTTGTAGTGTTCCCAGCTGCCCCAGAAATTATTCCAATGATTCATGTACCTGAAGCCCTCCTTCTTAGACCAGCTCTTTAGCAACACATTTAACTAAACTATCTGCCTATTCTTAGCCTCATTAGCACGTGACATAGGAAGTAATCCCAATATTACAACTCTAGAGGTCAAAGAGGCCATTCAGCACATTGTGCCTGTGTTGGCTCTCTGAAGATACAATTCCTCTTATGCCACCCCCCGTTTTTATCCTGTGGCTCCACGTTTTCAGATAATGATGTAAATCCCATTTTAAAGCCTCAATTGACCCTGGCTCCGCCACATTCTCAGGTAGAGTACATTTGATCCCCACCACTCACTGTGTGAGAAAACTTTTCCTCATGTTGCCATTGCTTCTTTGGCCAGTTATTTTAAATTGTGTTCTTCGGTTTTCAATCCTTCTGCTAAAAGAAACAGTTTCTCCATTTTTATTCTGCACAGATCTCTCATGATTTTGAATATCTCTATCAGATCTCCCTTCAACCTTCTCTTGTTTAAGGAGAACATTTATGACCTCTTCAGTCTTTCTATGTCACTGAAGTTCCCCACCTCTGGAACCATTCTTGTGAATCTTTTCTCTACCTTCTCTAATACCCTCAAACCTTACTAATTGACTTTGCACAGAACCAGATACATACTCCCATTTTGGGTGAACCATTTATTGTTTTGTACATGTTTAACATAACATCCTTGTTTTTGTTCTCTGTGACTGTATTAACAAAGCCCAGGATGTTCTGTGCTTTATTCGCAGCTATCGCAGCCTATCCTGCAACGTTCAATGATATATGCACATATACATCCTGTTATCTCTGCTCCTGTACCCACTTTAGCTTTGTTTCCATTTATATTGTTTTTCTGCATTTTCCTTTACAAAATTAATTACTTCACACTTCGCTCTAAATTTCACCTGCCTCTTGTCCACCTATGCTAGCAAACTTTCCTTTCTTTGAAATTCTACACCATCCTGGCAAAGGTTCATAATGCATCTAAATTTCATGTTATCTGCAAAAAGTCAAAGTTAGTCCCTGTGCAAAGTAACTAACATGTCAGTAAGCAGGGTCTGAACACCAAACCCCCAGAGTGCTCCACTCAAAACCTTTCTACAGTCAAGGAAACAGATCATTCACCATTCATCTAATGTTCCATGATGCAGCCACGCAGCTATTCCCATTATTTTTGTGCTGTATGCGGAAGTGATATTATGCACAACTGAGTGACTTTCCCACAACCAAAATCACCATGACTCTAATTTTGTTCTTGTAAACTAATAATCAGTGAAATAACTCCACAACGGCCTGTATCCCATCACCAAGTCACCCTTTATTTACACATGCACAGTATGAGACACTGACTAAGCTAGCACAGAGCCTGCTCCTCGACTGAGCAGAACCCCTGACACTCCTGTTTATATCTGTCAGCCAGGGTTCTCTGACTGGACCAGATCAGCAGTCCCAATCAGGTGAACTTATATTCTATGATATCTGCCTGGCTGTCTTTGTTCCAATC
Source organism: Ginglymostoma cirratum (assembly GCA_024137785.1). Taxonomy (NCBI): domain Eukaryota; kingdom Metazoa; phylum Chordata; class Chondrichthyes; order Orectolobiformes; family Ginglymostomatidae; genus Ginglymostoma; species Ginglymostoma cirratum. Next base: position 19,923,991 of record JAHRHZ010000002.1, read on the forward strand.
ACTGCAACCACCACCAGTAATCACCCATTAAGCCAATTATGGACATTGCAATCTATCAAAAGTGATGGGGGTAGAGACAGTGTGAAAGGACTAAATCAAAATGGAACTGGAGGGGGAAGCTGCTCCATTTAGTTTTTATTTAAGCTATTTTTCCCTAATCAACCTGTTCGGAGATGTTATTACACATCTCCAGAGCTAGGTGGGAATTGAACTCAGGTCTCTCAGTCCAGGAGTATGGACTCTACATCTGCACCACAAGAGCCCTTAGCTGTTCCATTTATTCAATGAGCCCCAACATTTCTCATATGTCTGTTGTGTGGCATTTTATCAAATGCCTCATGATAGTTCTTGTACACCAATAGCATCACCCTCATCACATTTCCTCATCAAAAAAGCCAAGCAAGTTCATTAAACATGATTTGTCTTTAATAAACTCACACTGGCTCTCCTTAATGAGCTGCACTTGCCCAAATAGAGTCATAGAGTCATAGTGTTATACATCAGTCCAACCTGCCTGTGCTGACCAGATATCCTAAAATGGTCTAGTCCCATTTGTCAGCATTTGGCCCATGTCTCTCTAAACCCTTCCTATTTGTACCCATCCAGATGTCTTTTAAATGTTATAATTGTATCTGCCTCCTCCACTTCCTCTGGCAGCTGGTTCCATACACACACCACCCTCTGTGTGAGAAAGCTACCCCTCTGGTCCTTTTTATGCCTTTCCCCTCTTAAACCTATGCCCTCTAGTTTTGGACTCCCCTAGCCAAGGAAAAAGACCTTGGCTATTCACCCTGTCCATGCACCTCATGATTTTATAAACCCCTTTAAGGTCACATCTCAGCCTCCAGTGCTCCAGGGTAAAAAAGCCCCAGCCTATTCAGCCTCTCCCTAGAGCTCAAACCCTCCAAACCCAGCAACCTTCTTGTAAACCTTTTCTGTCCCCTTTCTAATTTAACAACATCCTTCCTTTGGCAGGGAGACCAGAACTGAACACAGTGTTCTCAAAGCGGCGTCATCAATATCCTCTATAGCTGCACATGACGTCCCAACTTCTATATGTAATGCACTAACCAATAAAGGCAAGCAAGCCAAATGCATTCTTCACCACCCTGTCTACCTCCACCTTTAGGAAGTATGCACCTGCACCCTTGGTCTCTTTGTTTAGCTACACTGCCCAGGGCCCTACCATCAAGTGTATATCTCCTGCCTTGGTTTGCCTTACCAAAGTGCAACACCTCACATTTATCTCAACTAAACTCTATCTGCCACTCCTCGGTCCATTGGTCCACCTGATCAAGGTCCTTTGTGCTGAGATAACCTTCTTCGCTGTCCACTACACCACCAATTTTGGTGTCATCTACAAACTTACTATTACTAGGTGGGAGGGAAGACAGACAGGTCAAGGAGGCGGGGATGAGGTGGGGGGTGGAAGTTGGTCTTGGGATGAGGTCAGGGGTGGGGAGATTTTGAAGCTAGTAAAGTCTACATTGAAACCATTGGGTTGTAGGGTTCCAAGGCAGAATATGAGGTGCTGTTCCTCCAGTTTCCGGGTGGCATGGTTGTGACACTGGAGGAGGCCCAGGATGGACATGTCGTCCAGGGAGTGGGAGCGGGAGTTGAAGTGGTTCGCGACTGGGATTGCGCATCTGCTAATGTGGTCTATTGTCTGCACAACTGCTAATGTGGTTCGTTGTAACAAATGTTCACCTGCACATCCGCTAATGCGGTCTATTGTTTTATCTGACTTCCAGACTGCTCCTCCGCAACTCCCTCGTCCGCTCCACACTCCCCACTTAGCCCCACCACGCCCAGCACCTTTCCCTGCAACCGCAGGAAGTGCTACACCTGCCCCTACACCTCGCCCCTCATCTCCATCCCAGGCCCCAAAAAAATCTTCCACATTAAACAGATGTTCACCTGCACATCTGTTAATGTGGTCTATTGTGTCCACTGTTCCCGATGTGGCCTCCTCTACATTGGTGAGACCAAGCGGAGGGTCAGAGACCGCTTTGTGGAGCACCTACGCTTGGTTCGTGACAAACGACAACACCTCCCAGTCGTGAACCACTTCACCTCCCCTCCCATTCCCTGGACGACGTGTCCATCCTGGGCCTCCTCCAGTGTCACAACGATGCCACCCGGAAACTGGAGGAACAGCACCTCATATTCCGCCCTGGAACCCTACTACCCAATGGTCTCAATGTGAATTTTACTAGCTTCAAAATCTCCCTACCCCTGACCTCATCCCAAGGCCAGCAACCCCCTTCTCATCCCCACCTCCTTGACCTGTCCATCTTCTCTCCCACCTATCCGCTCCTCCCACATCACTGACCTACCCCCACCCTCACTTCCTACCTACACTCACTTTTACTCACTTCATCCCCACCTCCTTGACCTGTCCGTCCTCCCTCCCACCTATCCACCCCTCCCTCCTCATTGACCAACCCCCATCCCAACTTCCTACCTACACTCACATTTACTAACTTCATCCCCACCTCCTTGACCTGTCTGTCTTCTCTCCCACCTATCTGCTCGTCTATCCACCTTCTATCATGGCCTCCCTCTCTCTCTATTTATTTCAGAGCCCCCTCCCCCTGTCCATTTCTGAAGAAGAGTCCAGACCCGAATGTCAGCTTTCCTGCTCCACTGATGCTATTTGGGAAACTCTTGAATGTTAGCTACTAAACTGTTTTTAAACTTTCACTTTATCTCATGTCATTGCTTTTGCAATTCCACTATGAACTTTCTCAATTGTATTATTCATCTGACATCTGTCATGAGCTTTATCTCAATCTCTATCGCTGTCATCATGCCCAGAACCCTGGAATTGTTTTCTTCACTTTCTACTTTGTCAGAAAATGCCTTGATTGCTTTTGAACTATCACTTTATTCAATGCGCCAATTGTTCATTTACAGTTTAGCATGCCAATTTTGAATCCAATTTACTGGAGTCAGATGCATTCTTACATCATTAAAAATTGGCTTTCCTCTGGTTAATTATTTTGACTCTAGATTACTCCTTGTCCTTTTCCATAACCAACCAAAACCTTAAAATACAATGACAGTGTCCCTCTTTTAATATTTGATCCAGCTGGCTGATTTCAATCCCCAGAACCTATGTCCAGCAATGCCCTCTTTCTGATCGGATTGGAAACATACCACTGGAGAAATGTCTTCTGAAGACACGCTAGGAATTGTTTTGCCTCTCTGCCCTTTATATTGCTACTATCAGGCTTTATTTGTATATCAAAAGATTATCTTCCCCCACAACTCCTCCTGTAATTCTTGAACTTTTCAAGTGATCAATGAAGTCCTGCTCGGGCCTCAAATTTGTTACAATTTACATCATTGACTTAGATGAGGGGAGAAAAGGCATGGTAGCTAAATTTGCAGATAACACCAAAATTGGCATGCATGTATGTTGTAAGAGGGTGTGAGGAAGTTGCAGACCAAATATGGATAGATTGATTGAGTGGGCAAAAATGTGGTAGTTGAAGAATAATGTGTGAAGATGTGAAGTTGTTCATTTTGGCAGGAAAAATAAAAAGCCGGAAAATTATTTCAACAGAGAATGACTGTAGAATTCCAAGGGACACAGGGATATAGAGATAACACAGTGTGGAGCTGGAGGAACACAGCAGGCCAGGCAGCATCAGAGGAGCAGGAAAGTTGACTTTTTGGGTTGGGACCCTTCTTTAGAAATGGGTTTTTTTTTTGAAGAAGGGTCTTGACCCAAAATGTCAATATTCCTGCTCCTCTGATGCCTGGCCTGCTGTGTTCCTCCAGCTCCACACTGTGTTATCTCTGACTCCAGGATCTGCAGTTCTTACTGTCACACAGGGATATAGGTGTTCTGGAGCATGAGTCACAAAAAAGTTGGTATACGGGTACAGTGCATAAGCAAAAAGACTAATGGGATGCTATCTTTTATTTTGAGAAAAGCTGAACATAAAACTGAGGATGTTTTGTTTCAATTATATAGGGCTTTGGTAAGATCATGTCTTGAATACTTTGTAATGAAACAAAGAACTGTGAATGCTGAAGATCCAGATCAAAAACAGAAATTGATGGAGAAAGTTAGCAGGTCTGGCAGCATCTGTGGACAGAAAGCAGAGTCCATGTTTCAATTCCAGTGAACCTTCTACAGAACTCTGTTTAAGGAAAGAATTGAATTGAATTAGCCTTTATTGTCATGTGGCTGTAAATTCATTGGAGGATGTTCACAGAAAGTTCACTAGGTTGATGCCTGGATGAGTGGGTTGTCTTACAAGACTGGACACACAAACTGGGCTTGTTTCCGCTGGAAGTTGGATGAGTGGGGGATGATTTGATTGAAGTAAATGGTCTTGACAATTGAAAGTGGAATGGATGTTTCCTCACGTGGGTGAGTCCACAACTAGAGGTCATTGTTTCAATTTAAGGGTTTCTCTATCAGGACAGAGATGAGAGCTTTTCTTTCTCTCTTTGATGGTTCTGTGACTTTGGAACTCTCTGCCTCAGAAAGGAGTGAAGATGGGGTCATTGAATATTTTTAAGATTGAGGCAGTTATTCAAATTTTTTAGGGTGGCACAGTGGCTCAGTGGATAGCACTGCTGCCTCACAGTGCCAGGGACCCAGGTTTGATTCTACCCTCAGGTGACTGTCTGTGTGGAGTTTGCATGTTGTCCTCATGCCAGTGTGGGTTTCATGTGTCTGCTCTGGTTTCCTCCAAAGTTGATTAGGTTTAGTGGATAGACCATTGTTAAATTGTCCTGTTGCATTCAGGGATGTGCACTCCAGGTGACTTAGCCATAGGGAATGCAGGGTTATGCGGATAAGGTGGGGGGCAGGGTCTGATGGGATGCTCTTTGGAGGATCCATGTTGACTTCATGGGCCGAATGGCCTCTTTCCACACTAGGGATTCTTTGATTGTAGAGCTGGATGAATTCATGTTTGGTAAGGCAATTAAGGAGACAGATTGGAATGCAGAATTGTAACGACAAACAGATCAGCCATGATCTTATTTAATGGTGGAGCAGGCTCAAGAGGCTGAATAGTCTCCTTGACAGCACAGAAGGAAGCCACTCAGCCTATTATGTCTGCATTAGTCAACAAAGATCTGACTACACTATTCCCTTTATTCCAGCTCGTGACCCATTGCCTTGATAGTTATGGAAAGCAGGTGAATATTAAAGAACTGCTTCAATGTTATGAGAATTTCTGATTCCACCACACTTTCAGGCAAAAAGTAGCCTCTTGGTGAAAGAATTGCTCCTCAACTCTCCTCTTAGCTTTCTGCTTCTTAAATCTATCACCCTTACCTACTGTGCTCTCTACCAATGGAATAAGTGCCTTCCAATCCACCCTATCTATATCCCTCATAATCTTATACATCACTATCAGGTTACCTCTCATCCTTCATTGCTCCAAGAAAAACAACACAGTGCAATGAATTTTTCCTCATAGCTCAGTCCCTCCAGTCCAGGTAGCATCGTGGTAACTCTCCTTTACATCCTCTCTCCTACTATTTCTCCTTATGTTATAATGTGACAGAGAGTGAGTCATGATGACAGAAACTAACTTTTCCATTTAAATGTATGTAATGTGTGATGGATTCATTGGTTTGCCTGTTCCTTTTGAGCAACTCTACTTTTTGTTGTGTGTTCTTTCATGGGATGTGAGCAGCACTGATAACTTGCTGCCAATGAGGTGGTAATGATGAGCCACGTTCTTGAAATATCACTGTTCATACTGTTGCAATTTGATATATTTGAGTGCCTTGCTCAGCCTTTAGAGGGCTATTAAGAATCAATCACATTGCTCTGAATTTAGAGTCATGTGGCTGTCCTTTGGCAGGAAGAATAGAGGAGCTGAATATTATTTAAATGGAGAAAGACTGCAGAAGGCTACAGAACTGAGGGATTTTGTGAATCACAAACAGCTAATATCCACATTCAGTGGGAAGGTAAATGGAACATTGGCCTTTATTTCAAAAGACTGAAATAGATTATGTCTTTTCTTCCTTGCAGCACTGTAGGCTGAGTAGTGACCTTACAGAGGTTTATAAAATCATGAGGGGCATGTATAGGAAGAATAGCCAAGGTCTCCAAGGATAGGAGAGTCCAAAACTAGAGGGCATAGGTTTAATGTGAGAGGGGGAAGAGTTAAAAGGGACCTGAGGGGCAACCTTTTCATGCAGAGGGTGGTGCATGTATGGAATGAGTTATCAGAGGAGGTGGTGGAGATGAGTACAATTACAACGTTAGAAGATATCTGGATGGATACATGAACAGGAAGGGTTTAGAGAAATATGGGCCAAATGCTGACAAATGGGACTAGATCAGTTTAGGATATCTGGTTGGCACGGACGAGTTGGACTGAAGGGCCTGTTTCTGTACTGTATAACTCTATGACTCTATTAATGGGCTATAAAACTATGGCAGTTTTGCTAAAATTGTACAATTACAAACACATCAGGCCGCAGCTGGAATACTGTGAACAGTAAGGAAAGGTATCCTGTCATTGGAGGCACTCCAGAGAAGCTTAAATAGGTTGACACAAGGTATGGAGGGACAAGTTTATGAGAAGAAGTTGCATAGATTGGGCGTGTACTCTTTGGAATAATGAAGAATGAGAGGTGACCTCAATGGAACATAGAAGATTCTTAGAGAACTTGGTAGAGTAGATGCAGAAAATTTGTTTCCTCTTGCGGAAGATTCTAGGACCGGAGAGTATAATCTCAGAGCAAGGCTATCACCATTATAAGACAGAAATGAGGAGAAATTTCTTCTCTCAGATGGTCATGAACCTGTGGAATTATTTACCATAGAAGGCTATAGAGCTTGGTTTGTCAAGGCTGAGATTTTTATTCAGTTAGGGAACCAAGGGTTATAGAGCAGGAGAGGGAGTTGAGGGTTTTCACATCAGCTATTATCTCATTGACTGGTGGAGGAGACATGATCGGCTGAACGGCCTATTTCTGCTTCTATGTCTTATGGATTGCGTAAGACGACATATTTCCTTCCCTCAAGGACTTTAGTGAATAGCGTAGACATATGGAGTACTAGTTTAGTGACATGACCATTGCATCACAAACTGCTATCACTTAGGCCTAAGATCAAAAATCCATTGGGTCGAATGGCTCAATTGCATTTCACTCGTTTCCTGAAATCCAGCAAAGCATCGGAACAGTTCACCCAGGTCCCATCCTGTAAGTTACTTGAGCATCCGTTCGACTGCTTACAATCGTCTTCATTGGTTTCTGGCCTGAGGGAACTCTCGGTGACCCACCTCCTAAACATATTCCAAACTGCGCACCTACTTTGAATTTATGCTTCATAAACTCTCTTCCTGCTAGCCATTGTGCAATGCTCAACACCACATGAGTTCCTCGCTGTGATAACAAGGTGTAGACCTGGATGAACACAGCAGGCCGAGCAGCATCAGAGGGGCGGGAAAGCTGACGTTTCGGGCCTAGACCCTTTCTGAAGAAGGGTCCAGGCCGGAAACATCAGCTTTCCTGCTCCTCTGATGCTGCTTGGCCTGCTGTGTTCATCCAGCTCCACACTTTGTTATCTCAGATTCTCCAGCATCTGCAGTTCCTACTGTCTCTGATAACAAGCATGGGGCTGGATGAACACAGCAGGTCAAGCAGCATCATAGGAGCAGGAAAACATGACGTTTTGGGCCTAAACCCTTCATCAGAAATGGGGGAGGGGAAGAGGGTTCTGAAATAAATAGGGAGAGAGGGGGAGGCGGATAGAGGATGGATAGAGGAGAGGATAGGTGGAGAGGAGGCAGACAAGTCGAAGAGGCGGGGATGGAGCCAGTAAAGGTGAGTGTAGGTAGGGGGGTAGGGAGGAGATAGGCCAGTCCAGGGAGGACGGACAGGTCAAGGGGGCGGGATGATGTTAGTA
>JAHRHZ010000002.1:19932287-19970435 GCA_024137785.1 Ginglymostoma cirratum
TGTGGCATTGCAGGAGGCCCAGGATGGACATGTCATCTGAGGAATGGGAGGGGGAGTTGAAATGGTTTGCGACTGGGAGGTGCAGTTGTTTGTTACGAACTGAGCGCAGGTGTTCTGCAAAGTGATCCCCAAGCCTCCGATTGGTTTCCCCGATGTAGAGGAAGCCACAACGGGTACAGCGGATGCAGTATACCACATTGGCAGATGTGCAGGTGAACATCTGCCTGATGTGGAAAGTCTTCTTGGGGCCTGGGATTGGGGTGAGGGAGGAGGTGTGGGGACAGGTGTAGCACTTCCTGCGGTTACATGGAAAAGTGCCGGGTGTGGTGGTGCTGGAGGGGAGTGTGGAGCGGACAAGGGAGTCGCGGAGGGAGTGGTCCCTCCGGAAGGCAGATAATGGTGGGGAGGGAAAAATGTCTTTGGTGGTGGGGTCTGATTGCAGATGGCGGAAGTGTCGGAGGATGATGTGTTGGATCCGAAGGTTGGTGGGGTGGTATGTGAGGACGAGGGGGATTCTTTTTTGGTTATTATTGCGGGGACGGGGCGTGAGGGATGTGTTCCGGGAAATGTGGGAGACACGGTCGAGGGCGTTCTCGACCACTGCGGGGGGAAGTTGCGGTCCTTGAAGAATGAGGACATTTGAGATGTACGGGAGTGGAATGTCTCATCCTGGGAGCAGATGCGGCGGAGGCAAAGGAATTGGGAATAGGGGATGGCATTTTTGCAGGAGGGTGGATGGGAGGAGGTGTATTCCAGGTAGCTGTGGGAGTCAGTGGGCTTGAAATGGACATCGGTTTCTAGGTGGTTACCAGAGATGGAGACAGAGAGGTCCAGGAAGGAGAGAGAAGTTTTGGAGATGGTCCAGGTGAACTTCAGGTTGGGGTGGAAGGCCTTGGTGAAGTGGATGAACTGTTGGGGCTCCTCGTGGGAGCACGAGGCGGCGCCCATGCAGTCATCAATGTAACGGAGGAAGAGGTGGGGTTTAGGGCCAGTGTAGGTACGGAAGAGAGATTGTTCCACATAACCTACAAAGAGGCAGGCATAGTTTTTTTTATTGTTCCACGTAACCTACTACCTCTGAGTTCCTTGCTGTACTGAGGGAGGGTCACTCGACCCGAAACTTTAATTCTGATTTTTCTGCGCAGATGCTGCCAGACGTGCTAAGCTTTCCCAGCAATTTCTGTTGTTGTCCCTCAGCTATACTGGTAACGCAGAACGCCAGTTACCTGGTTGTAGGTTTCTCTGGAGGTACGCCCTTGTGTGAAACGGACTAAACCGCTTGATCAAATTACGGGCTGGCAAATTACTTCTTGCCAGTCACCTTCACACCACCCCTCCTTGCCCCACATCCCACCCTCAACAACACAACTCAAGTGAAGTCAGCCCAACTTCACCCTCCAACTAAAGTTGCATCTCACCGGCACAGTGTATCACCGTGACTCTCCTGAGGAGGAATTCCGGGAAATCTTTCCCCATTCGATGCGGCTGGTGATCCAAACAACCCCGCAACGCAGCAATCGCACTGTGGGACACATTTGCACCCCAGCAAAGCTTACACTGATACATCATTTCATAAAGGAATCTTTGAGTGCAAAGAAACGGGAGGTATATCACAGCCCCGCACCCCCACCCAACCCTGTATCTCTATTAAGGCAGCTTACCTGCATGTTTTTTCGGTGATACGTGCCACTGATCACTAAAAAATCATTTTTTTTCGTTGCCACACACACACAGCATTGATTTGCTTGCTTTTTTAAAAAACCACAGTCGATGAATACCTCTCTTGAGTTGACGACCTGTTCTCAGAGTGTGAGGTACAGTAAACAGGTCTGCACCGCCTCTCGGCACACGAGTCGTTGAACCTCCCCCGCACCTCCAACACCCTTTTGTCTTCAAGGTATAAAGTGTCCGCCTTCAGAGGATTCGATATTTCTTTCGGGAGTGAGGTGTAGGGAGTGTCAGAAGAGCGGGCTCTCAGTGTGAGAGACTGCCCCCCACTCCTGATTTCCTCTTAACACACCGCTGCTGGAGAGATTCAGCGACAGTTTCCCTCCACGTTTCGACTCATTGACTGAAACAGTGTGGTGCCCAAACGTCGGTTTCCGAAATCTTTTCAGTCACTGAGGCAATCTTGCGAGGCGCCGCTTCGACCACAACAATCCTTTTCTCGCTTGACTAAGTAACGCTGAGGGGACTCTGTACCTGCATTGTCCCAGTGTCAGACAATCCCCTGTCCCTCCTGCTTTCATTGTGAGTCAGACGTTGAGGCACTTACCTGCTCCTCATTTCTTGCATCGGAAGGAGTTGGGGCGGGGAGATGGGAGGGCGGGTGATGGAGGAGATAATCTATTTTCAACACTTAGCATCTCTCCCCCTCCAGCTGGGATAGAACTTGTGACTGTCTTGCCAAGCCTCAGCTGCAGAGTGAGAGTTTAACCTAGTTAATGAGGCATTGGGGAGGGACTGAATGAGACTTTCTTTAATCGCTGAGGTGGAATCCCTCTGGATGAGGATTCAGCTTTGCGCCTTCAAAATTGTCATCCACGTTTCTGTTTAGTTTCATTTCCAGGATGTTGCATCGCTGGGCTAGGCCCGCCTTTTATTGCCCATTCCTAATTACCCAGAGGGCAGTTATGGGTCAGCTACATTGCCTTAAGTCTGGAGTCATATGCAGGCCAGATAGGGACGTTAAAAAACGAAAAGACTGAGGATGTTGTAAATCAGGAACAAAAACAAAGTTGCTGGAAAAGCTCAGCAGGTCAGGCAGCATCTGTGAAGGAAAAAACAGAATTAATGTTTCGGGTCACCCGACCCGAAACGTTAACTCTGTTTTTGTTTTCCTTCACAGATGCTGCCAGACCTGCTGAGCTTTTCCAGCAACGTTGTTTTTGCTCCAGATAGGGACGTTAATGAACCAGCAAGGCCAGCTCTTTATTTCAGATTTTATTGAACTAAAATTTCACCATCTGCCATAGTGGGATTTCAGCCCATGCCTCCAGAACATCAGCCTGTGTCCAGTGACCCTTCCTCAGAACAGTATTGAGCATTACACACTGGCTAGCAGGAAGAGGGTTTATGAAATATAAATTCAGGGTGGGTGTGCAGTTTGAGCTATGTCCAGGAGGTAGGTCCCCAAGAGTCCACTCACAGGGGCCTTCTGTCTGAATAGTCCAGTGACTTTACCACTATACCACCACCTTCTCTTTGTATGTTTTGGAGGGACGAACTGCTGGACAGTAGGTTTCATTAGTTGACTGACACACATCATGGGTAGCACGGTGGATCAGTGGTTACATCAGCTGCCTCACAGTGCCGGGGACCCAGGCTCGATTCTACGCAGAGGCGACTATCTGTGTGGAGTTTGCACATTCTCCCTGTGAGTGGGTTTTCTCTGGGGGCTCGAGTTTCCTTCCACAGTCCAAAGATGTGCACGCTAGGTGGATTGGCCTTGGTAGGTGCAGGGTTACAGGGATAGGGTAAGGGACTGTGTCTGTGTCTGGGTCAGATTCTCTTCAGAGGGTCAGTGTGGACTCAATGGGCCAAATGGCCCGCTTCCACACTGTAGGGGTTCTATGATTCTATGAAAAGCAAATTGCTGGAGATGCCAGACATGTGGATTAGGGATGCAAAATGCTCAGCTTCCATAGAGAGAGTCCCAGAGCTAATGTTTCAGGGGACAAAACTAATTAGGGGTAATTTTTGGGTGGCATCAGATTGTTCCTGATAAAGTATATACTGTTGTTCTCACTTTTGTGGGCTTTTGAGGAAGTGACAGGGGCTTGATGTAGTGAAACTGGGGATCGATCTTGAAAATGTTCTGATCTCTGACTGGTTAGCATTCATTAAGTTGCAATCATCAGAAGATGTTGAGATAGGGTACATGGATAAACACAGCGGAGGTGGAAGGAATGTGAGAAACACCAGCAGAATAAGCCTATTTGACCCCTTCAGTAAGCTCATGGCTGATCTTTGAACTCAACTCCACTTTTCCGCCCGATCGCTACATCCCCTGATTTTCTTACTGTCTGAAAAGCTATCAATCCCCTGTAATGATAAATACAGTCACTAGGTGAGATCCAACAGGCTCTAAGGTAGAGAATTCCAACTTTCTTGAGGAAGAAATCTCACATCATCTAAATGGCCAAACTGTAGTTGGAAACCACATTCCCTAGTAGAGACTCTCCAGCCAGGGAAACAGCCTCTCAGCTCAACATCTCAACGACTTGTATATATTTTGGTGATGTTGATTCTTACTTTTCCAAAAGTCACATCTGCACCATTGCTCTTCATAAGACAGTCCCTTCATCTCAGGAATCAGTCTGCGTGGAGCCTAAATGTCAACAGAAATCAGTTGTGCCAAGTGGTGTGCTGTAGTGCTGCACTTCTTCTGCAACTCTTGATTTTCCTCAGACACTGAAGTAATCCATGTTGCCATGCATAAAAACACCTGGATAATATTCATTCCTGGGCCGATAAGTGACAAATAACATCTGTGCCACAGAATTGCCAGGCAATGACCATCTCTAGCTAGAATGAATTTAACCATCTCCCCCACTCCCCTCTGTGCCAAATGCATTACAATCGCTGAACAACTGCCTCCATATCTCCCAAAGGCACATGTAGGTGTCAATTATCATGAAGGGCTTCGAGAGGCTGGTAATGGCCCATATTAACTCCAGTCTCCCAGTCTGCCTCGATCCCCTACAATTTGCCTACCGATGTAACCGGTCTACAGCAGATGCCATTATCCTTAGCCCTGCACTCATTGCTGGAACATCTGGATGACAAAGACACTTATGTCAGACTCGTGATCATTGACCTTCAACACCATTATCTCCTCTAGACTGATGTCAAAACCCTGTGACCTTGGTCCTCTGCAACTGGATTCTCAGCTTTCTGACCCGTAGACCGCAATCAGTGAAGATAGGTAACTGCACCTCCTCTCAATAACACTCAACACTGTGGACCCCAAGGATGCATCCTCAGTCCCTATTGTACTCCCTGTACACCCATGACTGTGTTGCCAAATTCTAAAAAAACACCATCTACAAGTTTGCTGACGATACCTCTGTGGTAGGACAGATATCTAAAAACAAGTCAAAATACAGAAGGGAGATAGAGGGCTTAGTGACTTAGTGCAATGAAAACAACCTCTCTCTCAATCTTGGAAAAACTAAAGAACTGATCATTGACTTCAGAAAGAAAGGAGGAGAACATGCCCCATCTACATCAATGGAACTGAGATTAAGGGGGTGAGAGCACCAGGTTCCTCAGAGTGATGATAACCAACAAACTGTTCTGGACAGGCCACATAGATGCAACCGTTAAGAAGGCACAATAATGCCTCTTCTTCCTCAGGCAGCTCAGGAAATTTGGCATGTCCATAAGGAACCTCATCAACTTCTACAGATGCACCATTGAAAGCATACTGTTTGGGTGCATAATGGCCTGGTATGGCAAACGTTCTGCCCAGGACTGTAAGAAACTACAGAAGATGGTGGGCATAGCCTAGACCACCACAGAAGCCAACCATCCACCCTCGGACTCCATTTACATTGCTTGCTGATGCGGGAAAGGCTGCCAACATCATCAAAGACCCATCACACCTCTCCTACAACATCTTCTGTTAGGCAGAAGATACAGAAGCCTGAACACATGCATGAGCAGGTTCAGGAACGGCTTCTTCCCAGCCACTATTAGACTGATGAATGGACTCTCTAGCCTCAAATAATGATTGATCTTACTAACATGATCTCGCCTAGCACATGCTCTGTGCAATGTAACCTGTACCTCTGTTGAAGTTGTTTTGATCTGTACATCTTTACTATGATCTGTATGTACTGCTTGTAAACAATGCTTTTCACTGCACTTAGGTACACATGATAATAAATCAATCAATCAATCACTATAGACTGGCAATTAACTGGGCCATCCTTGTAGCTGCTATGGATACAACAGCAGGTCCAAGACTGATAATTCTTCCTTGAGTAACTTACCTTCTGATTCTACAAAGTCTGCCTGCTTTCTAGCTGCAGATGCTGAGATGTTCCCCCGAATAGTGGAATCTCGGACTGGGGGCACAATTTCAAAGTAAGAGATCTCCCATTTAAGACAGTAATTAGGAAGAATTTCTTCTCTCAGAGGTTTTTGGAGGTTAGGTCATTGGATATATTAGAGGATGAGATAGAGTTTTGATTAACAAAGGAATCATGTGTCATAGTGTAACAGACAGGAAAGTGGATATACAGTCAAAATTAGACTATGCATGATTTTATTAGTAGTGGAGCAGTTTGATGGGCTGAATGGCTGATTCCTGCTCCTATTTCTTATGTTCTACAAGACCAAGGTCAGGAATATGATGAAATATTGGGTTGGGTGACTGCAGCATCAACAACACTCATGAAACTTCACACCATCCAGGACAACACATCCTGTTTGAATTATTCACTACATTACGCAAGGCACACAGTATCAACAGTTTGCACCATCTACACCCTAGGGTGCAGTCAGTTTCCAAAATATCTTTGATAGCACTTCAGAAATCCATAATCTCTGTCACCTAAAAGGATAGACAGACTTATGAGGCGAGATTGACTAGGTTAGGATTGTTTTCGCTAGAGTTCAGGCAAATGAGAGGGTCTCACAGAGACTTATAAAATTCTAACAGGACTTGACAGGTTAGATGCAGGGAGGATATGGGTGTGTCCAGAACCAGGGGTCACAGTCTCAGGATTTGTGGTAGACCATTTGGGACACAGATGAGGAGATATTTCTTCACCAAAAAGTAGTGAACCTGTGGAATTCATTACCACAGGAAGTAGTTGATGTAAAAACATTGAATGTATTCAAGAGGCAGCTAGATATAGCACTTGGGGTGAATGGGATCAAAGGTTATGGGGACAAAGCAGGATTTGACTATTGAGTTAGACAATCAGCTATGACTGTGATGAATGGCAGAGCAGACTCAAAGAGCTGAATGGCCTCCTCCTGCTTCTATCTTTGATGTTTCTATGTTTCTATAAAGGCAGCATTAGAACACCAGCATCTGCAGGGTCCCCCTCAAAGCGACACACTATCCTAACTTGGAAATATAATATTTATTCCTTCATCGCTGTTGATTCAAAATCCTGGAACTCCTTTAACGGCAGTGTTGACTGATACAACTTGTTATGTCAAAGGCAGTTAGGGATTGGCAATAATTGCTATCCTTGCCAGCAACTGCTATATCCCATGAATGAATGAACAAAAATGTAATTGTATATGCTGCTTCTATAAAATTAAATGAGCACCAGAATGTCCTGTTTTAGAATTTAATCAGCTGCATTCATCAGTAATGTAATGAATGTGATGCCATGGAAATACCTTTTAAATGAACTGCGTAGATTTTCTTGTATGGCTGATTGGTATTCTGTTGCGCCCAGCATTTCCAAGCTACATTTCAGCATGACTCTGATTCTGTTTACTTTCAGGTTACCGTAAAGAGAATAATACTCCCTTGTGTCTGATTTAGCCTACATCACACTTCATTGCGTCTAGGGCTCAAATATAATGGAACTGCTTTAGTCATTCCAGTGGAGTGCAATGTATAGTATTCTTAAATGCAGATATAATTAGGATTAATATTTGATTTAATCTCTTCTGATTTTTTTCTTTTTTTTAAAGCATAGAAGGCTTGTGGATCTGTACTGTAGCTAAAATTGATCAGCTGGGTAAAAATTGTTTATTTGCAAGGTGCTTTATTATTTAAGACACCAGAGTGTATCTTGGAGTCACTACAGAATCAGAAGAGGCCATTCAGTCCATTAAATCTATGCTCAATCCTTTTATAGCAATCCAATTAGTCCCATTCCCTCACCCATCCCTGTAGCCCTGTACCTTCATTTCTCTCAAAAGTGGCAGCCATTCCTTTTGAACTCATTCATCATCTGGGGATACATCACTGTTGTAGGCAAACACATTCAAGGCCAAAATCACCAGGGTGGCATAAAAAGATTCATTCCCGTACCTCCAATGCTATTGAGCAGTTTAGCTTCTGCTAATAATGCAGGATGTGTGATTCACGCTTGTTCACCTCTTTTGGTCAGTGCAATGGGCCAAAGATTGTCACAGGAAATGAAACAGAAGGATCAAGCTGAAATGGTAAATAGGTTGGCAGCTCATGTTAAGGACTGATGGATGGATGAATGGATGGCTGTACAATGGATGAAAGGACGTGAATGTAGATATGTGGATATTTTGTTCTTTGAGAAAACATTGTGATCTGTCAAATTGCTGATACAGTTCAAATGCAACAAATAATCATAACTCATCATATCATATAATATAATAAATAATAAAATAACAAACAGATTGCACAATTATGAATATTTAAGCAATTAAAATATGTTGAAAAATGTAAGTTTCCTTAACATATGGAATTAAAATGAAAGGTCCACTGCACACCTTGATTTTAGTAATATCTGGAATGAAAAACCTACCTGTAACTATTGTTGATTGTCGTAACAATTTATCTGATTCACTAATGTGCTTTTGAGAAGGAAATCTGCTACCTTTACCTGTCTGGCCTACATGTGTTTCCATCAATGTGGTTGACCCTTAACGGCTCTTTGAAATGGCTTAGCAAGCCACTCATTTGTATCAAACTCCAATAAAGTGTCTAGAAAGGAATTGATCTCGTGGTTTCAATTGAGACAGCAAAAATAAAAATGGCAAACATAGCCTGGTTGACCCTGAAGTGTCCTCCTTTCCAACATCTGGGTGCTTGTGCCAGATGTGCCAAATAGACAGCTATTCCACAGACAAGTCGAACAACAGCCTGATGAACTCATACTCACAGAATCATACCCTACATGCAGTCTCCGAGACAACACCACTGCCAGTACTCAAGACAGATCCAGCAGAGGTGGCAGCATGGTGATATATAGTTGGTAAGGAGTTGCTCTTGGAGTCCTCAACATTGACTCTGAACTCCATGAAGTCTCATGGTGTCAGGTCAAATATGGGAAAGGAAATTTCCTGCAAATTGCTATCCACCACCCATGCCTCCCCCTCAGCTGCTGAATCAGTGTCCCTCCATGATGAACACCACCTGGAAGAAGCGCTGAGTGTAGCAAGGACACAGAACATACGCTGGGTAGGGAGATTTCAATGTCCATTATCAACAATGACTTCTGACTGAGCTGGCCGAATCCTAAAGGACATAGCTGCTAGACTAGTTTTGCGGCGAATGGTGAAGGAATCAACAGGAGAGATAAACAAACTTGATCCCATCTTCACCAATCTACCTGTTGCGTATGCATCCATCCATTACAGGTGTGAGTGACCACAGAGCAGTCCTTGCAGAGAAAAAGTACTATCTTCCAGTTAGGATAGCCTCTCTTGTGTTGTGTGTCCATGGTAAATGGACAGATTTTAAACAGATAGAGCAACTCAAAAACTGGGTATCTGTGAGTAAATGTAAACTATCAGCAGCAGCAGAATTGTACTCAATCACCGACTGGAACCTTATGCCACTTCTCCGTAGCTGCTTCAGGGAAAAAAAATCTCCAAGTCACTGGCACTCAGAGAACTGCCAGAGGCCAGGGTCCTGCTCAGTAGCAGACAACAGAAGAAATCCTGGTGTCAGAACTTCATAGAAATGTGAAAGCAAGCACAGGAGCAGCAGTGAAGTTTCTTGGAGACAATGGGAAAGTTAACACAAAGGCTGCAGGACAGTTCCACTGCCATTTGCGACCTGCTGCCTCTGGCTTTCATGGGCAGGTTGGCAGCTGCCTTTGGAAGCCACATCCAGCACAATCTGTATCTGCTGGATAAACGCATGGAGCTTTATTCCGTTGTCCCAGCATTGGTGCTCAGCACTAACAACAAGGCAACAGCAGGATGATGGACCAAAAACAGAAATTGCTGGAGAAACTTAGCAGGTCTGGCAGCATCTAGAGAGAAAGCAGAGTTAATTTTATGAGTCCAGTGACCCTTCTTCAGAACTGATAGTAACTAGGAGAAGGTGATATTTTCATGCTGAATGCAGGGGATGGGGGAGGCAAAGTTGTTAAAGGAGAGAGCAGATAGATGGAGATGGAGCCTGCTGAGATAAAAAGAAACTTAGGTAGACAAAAGGATAGTTGATAGTAAGCCTGGGAAGAAGACCAAAACTGACCATAACTCTCAGGACAACCGTCTCTCTTTACTGCAGGACAGGGTTCCATCACTCCAGCCGCAGACCCCAGGACTGCACTTCGATGTAATGGAAAGGAAAGAAAAAAGAAGAACCTCTAAAGCACATAGATGGTATAGGTGACACTTTATTGTGAATGCCATTATGTTCCAAGCTGTTGTTATTACTGGACAATTCAGACTGAAATTGTCTTGACAGATTTTTTAAAAATTTAAACAGGTTGGTCTTTCACTGAAACATTCTTCAGATTTGGTTTTATCAATAAACCAGAAGTTTATTCAAAGAAATTAAGATAAAATAAGATATTAAGTTACTTACATGTAACTCAATTTGAAAAATTTCAAAACACAGTAAAAATTCAATCCCACCTAACCCAACACCAATGGTCAAACACCCTTCTCTCTCAAATCTATATGTTGGACCAAATTCTTGTGAGTTTGATATCCTCTTCCTCGATTAAGAACGTAAGATCTTAGACTTTTCAGCTTCAAATAACCCTTTCAAAATGTTAACCAAAAGCCTCTGATTTGGAGCTTTCAACTATAGCTCTTACACTGATGTAACCTATTTCTTAATCGTTCAAAACTAACTCCACTCTACGTTCTACGTCTAACTCCAATCAGCAGTTCTGTGAACTGAAGGTAAAATATGGTCACATTCCCTTCTTGCCAGCTCTCCTTGTCAATGCTTTGGGCCTCAATGTATTGGTCTTAAAAGCCATCTTGTTCCTACCCAAGACATCCATGTAAATGTTCATTTCCTTACTTTACGCCAGCAGGCTCAGACATATCGAGTTGACATGCCAAATATAGTAGTGCACTGACATTCATTGATGTCAGGTTGTCGTTAACTGGCAACAATTCCCCTCCAGCATTACCCTTTTCTCTTCCAAGCACTATTGTCTTCCCCCTTATTTGCTGAGTCACCACCTCCTTTGCATATGTTATACACCTACATCCCAGCATGCTGCCTACAATCTCCACAATTGAGTTCCCCACAGCAGTGGCCCTGGATAACAGTTTTCCCCAACCTTGTGCTTTAGCTGACAGAGCCCCAGAACTGACTTTGGTCCATTTTCTTGACAGACTTGGATGGGCAGCCCAGACGTATGACTGACAAGACTACTGTGCAACTCCCTGACTGACATCCCAGGAATCCCAGGACAGTTTGCACTAGATCTACAGGGTTAACTGTGGCCTGCATCCTAACAGTAGAGGCATGGAACCTTTGACCCTGATCAATGTAGGTGGTTAATTTACAGTACCTAAGCCACTGGACTGGTATTGGAGGCTTGTCCTTGACTGTTGTGGCAGTACCTAGTTGACTGAAGGGTGTCCACCACTCGATTGATAACTGCTGCAAGCAAGACAAGCTGCCTGACTTATATTGCAGCATAGTGAGCATTTAATTCTGGCTAAGGGGAAAGTGTTAAAAAGCAAGGCAGGATGCTGTGAGTATCCATGCAGGTGCAATGTGAATAAGCAGTCAGAAAGCAATCAGTCAGTCTGGTCCAATTCATGAAGTGGATGCCAGTCCCTAAGACAATTTGTTCTAACAACTGTATTGCAATGAAAGATGTTGGTGCAATGCATATTGCAAATGGTTTGGAGATGTGCCTTCAGAGTGTGTGGGGAGTGTGTTGTTCTCCAGTTAGACAATGACAAGCTGCAGCTGTTCAGTGGACACTGGGGACATTGGGATTATGCTAATATACAAAATTATTCAGACAGATGTAGCTGAGGACAATGAAGTGAGTTGCATGGTGGTTAAACAATAACTAGGGTGATGGAAAAGGGTTGTACATGTGAGGGAGTTTCAGCTATGTTAGCTATGTGCCATGTGGCTGCTGTGACATGATATCACTGGTGAGGAGCAATGCTCAGTTGCCAATACCTGTCTGGCTGCACAGTGACCTTTCAAAGATGGGTCGAATGCAAGGAATGCTAATCTTTGGGCAGATACTTGCTGAGTGGCTAGTTGTTCCAGGAATAATGCATGGAAAGAGCTACACTTTTTTCTCTGCAAATTCACACTCACTCCATTTTTACTGTTGCATCCAGCTTCCCCAAGGCTCATGCTTTGTCAGATAAAAACCAAAAGAACTGCAAATGTTGTAAATCAGGAACAAAAACAGAAGTTGCTAGAAAAACTCAGCAGGTCTGGCAGCATCTGTGAAGAGAAAATCAGAGTTAACATTTCGGGTCTGGTTACCCTTCCTCAGAAATGATGGTAGCTAAGAAAACGTTGGTTTATATGCACAAAATAGGGAGGGGGATAGGGTTGGGAGTTAATGAGAGGATAGAGCCTGAACAGAGAGAAGAGCAGTTGGATAGACAAAGGAGTTGGTAACCATCTGGCTAGGAGGCTGAGTAGTTGTTAATGGGGACTGTTAGTGACTAACTGTAGGTAGTGTGTAATGGCAAGCTATGTGATAACAAGGCCTGGTGTGTTGGGGGGTAAGGTGCTAGGACATGGGAGAGTTTAGATCCTAAAATTATTGAACTTGATAATGAGTCTGGAGGGCTGTAGGGTCCCCAGACTGTTGGCGCTCAGAGGACTACTGGAGACAGGCACCTGCTCAGCCATAGAAAGAAGAAGACCTGGTGGGGTTCGAGATGGGGACTTTGAGGTTGTTGACTTGCTCGCCGAGCTGGCTTGTTTTTGTTCAGACATTTCGTCATCATGCTAGGTGACATCATCAGTGGAGCGATGTTATTCTACTCTGCTTGGAATTTATGCTGTCTGGTCCGTTATAGTGAGTACTGTCATTTCCAGTTTTGATCTGTATGGGTTTATATATGTTTGTCGATTGAAGTATGGGTGAAGAACCAGGCCTCTAGGAACTCCTGTGTGTTCCTATGTTTGGCTTGGGCTACTATGCTTACTTTGTCCCATTTAAATGATGGCCTTCATTGTCTGAATGTACAGATATTAAGGAGAGTTCATCATACCATTTGTTGCTACCTGATGTTCATGCATTCTGAAGACTAGTCTTCTTCTTGCCTGTCTGATGTAATGTTTGTGGCAGTTGTTGCATGGTATTTTGTAAACCACGTTCGTTCTGCATGTTGTGGGAATGGGGTCTTTGATCTACCACAAAAACAAGAACAACAAAAAACTGGACACACGGATAAGAAACCTATCTAACAGACAACTCACAGAAACGGAGAAAGATGTCCTATTACACAGACTGAACTGTAACCACAAAAGTGCTAACAGAACAGACTTCATGGCCGCTCTGGAGAATACATTAAAAGACAACAAACTCATGGATGAAACACAATAAGCCATCCGACAAACTATAATCCCCACACTACACAGAAGGAACAAAAGGGACAACCTGGACACAGCAGAGAGAAAAGCACTAGATAAACACAGGAAAGACAAGAGCATCATAATCCTACCAGTGCAAAAAGGGCGCATGACCATCGTTATGAACAAACCAGACTACGTTAAGAAAGCACAGACATTACTTGCAGATACAGCCACTTACCAACAAGTGGCAATAGACCCAACACTGCAGCTAGGTAATAGGATCACCTAGACACTGATGCGACTAATGAATGCAGGGCAGCTAACCAAGACAGACTTCATGAAACCAGAAGGCACAACACTCCTCGTTTCGATGGACTACCTAAATTACATAAACCAGACATCCCTCTCAGACCCATTATTTCCCTACCAGGCACACAGTCACATAAACTGACCAAGGACCTACAACAGAGATTGAAACACCTAGTAGGCGGATCACCTCATTCTATCCACTCAACCCAAGATTTCCTCGATACCCTCAAGAACATAAAAATCAGCGTGACGAGATTATGGTATCCTTTGACATCACAACTTTATTCACATCAATTGACATCTCACTAGCCAAAGAAACAATGGCCCCATTACTAGAGGAAACAGCAATGCAGACTAGCAGCTCCATCAGCAAGGACAACATATGTAAATTACTAGACACCTGCCTCACCACATACTTCATCTTTAATGGTTAAATACACAAACAATTCAACGGTACAACAATGGGGTCACCCATTGCAGAAGCAATCATGCACCACCCTCCCCCACATTCAACCTAAACTGTGGAACCGGTATGTAGATGACACATTTGTCATTATTAAACGCAGCAAATTAGAAGAGACCCATCACCTCACCAACAGCGTAGTCACCAGGATTAAATTCATAAGGGAAGAAGAGAGCAATAATCAACTTCTGTTTCTGGATGTTAAAGTAGAACGATTGACAAATGGGGAGTTCCAAACTTCAGCTTACAGAAAAGCAACCCATACAGATCAAGTCTTCAACTTCCACAACAACCACCCCAATGTCCACAAACAAAGCTGTATTACGACACCATTTAAATGGGCCAGGACACACTGCAACACTCCAGAACTACGGTGGGAAGAGGAAGAACACATTCAAAATCCTTGCTTTAAATGGATATCGCCACAACTTCACCCACAGATGCCTACTTAACAAACAACAACAGGGGGACCTAGCACACTGACCACACTGCCCTAGATCAAGAACATATTGGAACTGACAACAAGACTCCTAAGACTGCTAGGAATCATGGTGACCCACGAGCCCACAGCCACTCTATGACAAACACTTACAAGGATTGAAGACCGCATTCCCACAATACGCAGAACGAATGAGGTTTACCAAATACTTCAACGACTGTCACAAACATTACATCAGACAGACAGGAAGGAAACTAGCCATCAGAATACATGAACATCAGCTAGCAGCAAACAGCACAATGAACTCTCCTTAATATCTGTACATTCAGACAATGAAGGCCATCAGTTTAACTGGGGAAAAGTAACCATAGCAGCCCAAGCCAAACATAGACATGCACAGGAATTCCGAGATGCTTCTCCACCCATACTTCAATTAACAAACATATAGAATTGGACCCCATATATAAACCCATACAGATCTAAACTGGAAATGACAGTACTCACCGTAATGGACCGGACAATATAAATTCCAAGCGGAGTAGAATAACATCGCTTTATCGGAAGCTCCACTGATGATGTCACCTAGCAGGCTGACGAAACATCTGAACATAAACAAGCCAACTCGGCAAGCAAGTCAACAACCTCATCCACAACCTGAGCTACCGAACTTTGCCAAAACTTTAAACAACATGGGGGACTTTGTCCACAGGCACAGGGAGAAACAGGAGTGGAATGTAATGGCATAAACAGGTATGTAGGACACAACCACCTTATTGCCCAGAAGCTGCAGTAGTGCTGCGGGTCATGCCACAGTCTGGCTGTCTCTATGGATAGGTTGATCCCTGCCATGGAAAGCCAGGTCCAACACCCTCAGAGTCTGCTGGAGAGGTGCATGAAATGTGACTCCATCACACCACCCATTGGTCCCCATGATTAAAATATATGGTGACAGGGGGATGAGAAAACTGGTGTGCATTCCAGATGTATCTTCCTGACAAGGAGACCGGGTGGTACCAAGATCACCCAGTGGAGGAAGAATTCCACTCAGGACACTCTAGAAGTGGCTGGGCCTCCACCTCCCCCATACCTGTCCCTTCCGAATCTTGAAGGCTCACACCAAGGAGGGTCAACTTGCATCTGGCGGGAAGACCCCATCACCAACATCACTGGGTCTTCTCCTTTCTGTGGCTGAGCAGGAGCCTGTTCTCCGTTAGTCGTCTGGGATCATCCAGCACAATCCTCCAGTGCCAATGGATCCTACTGCTGAGCAGGATCCCTCTATCCAAACTGTGTAACTAGGGAATTCACTTACATGTAGGGAGGTGGGAGAGAAATAAGAAAACTTATTGTGGGAACCTTGGTGGCAGGGGTATAAATTTTCACCTTACACATGGCTGTCTATCTCTCTGTGCAGCCCCCAAATGCCATTTTTCCAGCATGAGGCATAATTTCATGGCCACACTTAATGTTTCATGGATAGATGTCCATGGTGAGAAGCTGCTGCATCATGTGGGAGCAAGAGCATCAAGGCAGACACTGGGCTATGGGTGTTGCTGATACTTTTGGCTCCGCTCTGACAACATCCCTATTCTTTCACGGCCTCTGTGTCCAAAAGTGTTGGCGTGAATAAGTTGATCAGCAATGTCTGGGGCAGGAATCTGCAACATAAATAAGGGGGCAATGAATTAGAATGTCGAAGGATGAGTGACCCTGCAAAACTGTGTCCTAAGCAGTAAGAATTTTCTTTCCTTTTAAAGGAACTTTGGTGGGTCCTATATCTCTCTCTCTCACTGGTCGAGTCACATACCCCAAGGAGTCCGAGTGTGTTCATAGCCATTTTTATTCCCATTGCACAATTTCTATTTCCGGTGTGACGAAAGGTGACAGTGAGCTGACCACAGCCAGTGATTTGCTGACTCTGCCTCTATATGTTAGTGAGCTCCCAATAATTCAAATCTTCTTCCTGGTAGCCATTCCATGAAACAACTTACTGGTCCCCACGCAAGCCATTGACATGAACCTGCACATTCTCACTTTTCCCACTCAGCCCCTGGCACATGAGGTGAACATTCCACGTATAGTCATACACTGCCCTCCCTGTTGTCTTGAAGCCAAGATGCACCTGACCTAGCAAACCTTACCATGCATGAATGTTTTCTATCGATGTTTTACTGTTTACCCACTTTGCACACATGGTGCTCCTGCTTCACAATTCTCACCACCAGCCCTCAGGCTGCAACACAGTCCCAAGGTATAACTTGCTAAGTGTCCTTCCTGCTGCAATGACCACCCTTGAACACCTTATTCCCCTTATTTCTCTGGAGAGACTTGGCAGTGACTGTAGCCCATCCATTGAGCATCCCAAACTGGACAGCCCCAGATTACAGATGCCGAGACTCCTGACCAGTGCCTGTGCATCTCCCCAACTACTACTTACCACTACCCCAACTACGGTCTACTACTTAGACCGGCCCCTATTGTATCACAGGATTGATTGTAACCCACTTCCAAGATTGCAAAGACACAGACCTCCTGGCTAAAATCACCTGACTAGATGCCTAACAGTGTTGAATGGCCTAGGATGGTATGGAAGACTGCCCTTGTGCCAGGACCCTCTGACTGACGTGTGCCAATGTTGAGACCCTCTGATTGACATCTGCTACCATGGACTTCAGTGAGGATGACTGTCCTAGGACTTTGAGACATGGCTGTTTGCCTGCTGCACATGCAGCGTGTTTGCTGCATAAGTTGCTTACACATGGTACAAGTTTGAGATTGACGTAGCACATTGCCATATGGTAAGATGTACACCCACTTGACTGGTGACTGCTGAGCAGCAAGGCAGGCTGCCCGATAGTGCGACTGTACTAACTGGTAAAGTAAGACAATGTAAGGCAAGGGATGGTTGATGCGAGCTTGCAGGAAGGCACTAATTAAGCAACTGCTAAGAGATTAAGTCAGCAGCCCTGAGATGCAGCTGGTCTAATCTATGAGCTGTCCATGCGTGCAAAGTGTCCTTGCTGCAACCTTTCAATGCTACCTGCCAGTGCACCCTGAAAGTCTGTGCTGACAGAAGACCACCAGCCTATCAGGGAGGTGCCATTATCTTTGTGATGGGGTTGGCAAATGCCAGATGCCAATGTCCATAGACAATGGGGGTATACAACACGTGCCTGCAGACTGAGCCCTGTGTTGCAGTTTGGTTATACACAACATCTTCAGAGCAGGGAAAGAGCTGAATTTGTCAGGTACTCATCAGAATGACAAACTGTAACCAGAGGAGTGGCACAGGGATCAGTGCTGGGAATGTAATTATTTACAGTAAATGATTTGGATGAGGGAAGTTAATGTATTATTGTCAAGTTTGCGGATGACACCAAAATGGGTGTGAAGGAAAATGGTGAGGATTGCACAAAGAGTCTACAGAAAGATTCGGACAGGTTAAGTGAGTGGAAAAAAAAAACTTAGTAGTTGGAATATAATGTGGGAAAATGAGAGGTTGTGCACTTTGGCAAGAAGAATAGAGCAGCTCCTCTTTTAAATAGAGATAGATTGCAGAAAGCTGCAGCACCGATCGATTTGGGAGTCTTCATGAAGAAATCACAAAAAGCTGGTACACAATTTCAGCAGATCATAGGAAAAATAAATGGAATGCTAGCCATTATTTCAAAAAGAATGAAGTATCAAAATTGGGAAGTCTTGCTAAAACTATAGCGGGTACTAGTTGAGTAGGTTGGAACTGTACTCAATGGAGCTTAGACAAATGAACGGTGATCATGAAACATACAAGATTCCTCAGGGGTTTGACAGGGTAGACGTGGAGAGGCTGTTTCCACTCGTGGAAGACTGTAGGAACAGAAGGCATAACCTCAGAGTAAGGATTTAACCAGTTAGGACAGACATGTGGAGGAATTCCTTCTCTCAGCAGGTAGTGAATCTGTGGATTTTTTTACGCTAAAGGACTGCTGAGGTTGGTTGTTAAGTACATTCAAGACTGAGATAGACAGAATTTTAATCAGTAAGAAAACAAGCATTATGGGGAAAAGGCAGGAATGTGGAGTTGAGGATTATCAGATCATTCAATGACAGAACAGACTCAGTGGTCTAAGTGACTTCCGTTCCTACCCTGTGTAGTCTTATGGTTCCACCATTTAATCTCAAATGTGGCTACTTGTCTTTCTTTGGGTGTGAATGCCACCTATTGGCATAAGTCTGCAATTGTTAAAGCAGAAATCTCTAAAGAAGACAAACAAAAAGAGAGAGAAGCCAACAAATGTAAAGATAAAAGAACCTTTGCACTGCAACACAGATGTTTATTTGCAACTTAAAAGAACACAAAAAAACTGCAATGATGCAAAGCATACATCTGACCATGGCATTCCAGCAGCATTCTGTCTGAATTCCAGTTTCGTAAAGAATGAATCTTCACTTTGTGGATCAGCAGATTACAGACAATGAGAAACAGGCTGTCATATACCTTACCACTTCGAAGAACAAAGAATTTAAAATAAAATGTTCTATATTTTAAGTGATGATCACAAAAATTTAGAGAAATATTTTCAAGCCCCAGAGATCATCTTAAGATCAGAGTCAAATTCAGGATTCATAGCCTTGAGTTTATGTCATACCACTAACAGCCAGGTGAAAATATGGACCAATTCATAGCCAGATGTCAATGCAAAGATAGAGAATGTGATTTCACTGAAGTGATTTTGCTGGAATGCTAATGGAAATGATTATTGTCTCAACACCCATCATATCTTTCCAAAACACACTTTGGACAAAACTAAAGATTATACCATTGATACACTGCTCGCAGAATGGCAAATATGAAGCAATTATAGCAGGACAACAACATCTACAGGTACTTGACTCTGCAACTACTATTGCAGCTGTCAACATGAGCAGCAAAATGTCCAAACCGTGGGTTGTCTCATCCACCAAAACAGTATCGAGCATTTCATGATATATATGTTCTAAAAAAGTACATTGGGTTGCAGCATGCAAGAAGTCCAAGTTTATGGGGAAAAAAAAGTGCAACATAATGCTCCACAGCAGCACACAAAACAGAGCCAACTAAGGAACAACGTCAAAGATGTTTCCAAATATCTATCCATGCTACGCAAGCATGCTAACAAAGTTCAGGAGGTAACAGCTTGCAAACTCCAGGTATGCATTACATACATTTGGTTTGACATATAGATACTGTTAGAATATCTGAAAACTTTACTTGCATACATACACCGAAAGGAATGAACAACATGTGCTACATTTCAAAGACTTGAGGAAGTGCAAATATCTATCCTTAATGCAGCTTAGGTGACATGTAGTCACAACACTGGCACAGTGTGTTGCAGTCCATATATGATAAACTAATTGTTTATAATGGATCTGACATATGTGTATTGGCATTTTCCATTTTAAATCTCACCTCAGTGCAGACACCTGAAAACTTTTATGTTGTTGACACAGCAGGACTTTCTATCACTGGTGTAACAGCATGCACAGATCTACATATCAGAATGGTCCATGAGGTATCGGTGCCCCGTTCCAACATCAAAGATTTCAGACCACAACATCAAGTCCATATATGACATGACAAACTTTGACCCAGATTGGTTTGATTCAGTTGGCAATTTTAAAGGGCAGTGAGTACTTTAAAGGATTAACTAACAACATGAGATAAGCTCTGCCCAACAGGATACACAGGATTATTTCTGGGAGGAGTTAGCCAGTTGTTTCCAGTCTTTAAGCAGTTTTGCAGAGACAGTCGTAAGTGCTAAGTCTATGTAACTATTAGTATTGTGTACTTACTGTTACGTTATGGTCATACATTTTTTTGTGAGACTATGCGATTTGGTAGTTATTAAGCACGAGGTAACAATCCTTTACTGTTTATCAAGATTGAGGCAGAGCGCAGTTAATAATAATCTAGTGTCATGTGTACGACAGACCGGATAAGGACTGCAGATTTCCTTCCCTGAGGGACATTAGATTTTTTTAACAATCGTCAAGTGATTATATGGTCACCATTTGATCATCTTAGTAATTCCAGATTTTTAGCGAATTTAATTTTCACCAACTGCCATGATGGGCTTAAACTCATATCACCAGAGCATTAGCCTGGGCATCTGGCTTGCTAGCCCAGGGCATAACTGCTGTGCACTGCCTCTCCTTTGTGCTGTTGCACTGCATGGTCTGTTACATTGCATCCTGTATTGATGAGTTCTAGGGATATGTGAAGGGATCATCTCCTGTGAATCTAGGGTTCAGGCCATAGGCAAGTGAGTCTGAACCTTGTGTATCTATCGTACATTTCCATATTGTCCTACTGTATCTGGGAACACATAATCGATCATTTAGGATTCAGACAGGCACATTTCTCTTCCTAGATATCACAAGAGCACTCAGATCATAGCCAAACAAGAGACACCATTCTGTGAATTTGGAGTCCCCTTCACTCTGCTAATCTCTGAATGAGCAAACAGTTGGTGACTGACTAAGGTTGAGGTGGACAACTTACTGGAATATCAATAGGAAATGTAAGTTAGGGTTTGGACAAGAAGATTGTGAAGAGAAAAGCTACATGTAATTACTCCTTGATGAATGCACTTTTGGTTAGGGATTGTAAAGCTCTTCTCTATTGACATGGATTGAGCAGGCTAGAATAATTAAAGTGATTAGAATTCAATTGTTATTTTGATAGAGCTGAAATGCATGTGTTGACCCACCACAATGTCAAAAGCTGTCCGTCACCAAAACAAGTTGTTCAATTAGAAGGTTTACTTCTAATCAGCTACCTGTGCATTAATTCCCTCAAACTAGACATCCTTTTCTTCCTGTTCCTGGGAGGTGCATCATGTCCCCAGTGGCCCCTTAGCACTTACGTTTTGAAACTGACATCATGTAGTGACTGTAACAACATCTTCACTCCTTCTGACTGGATCTAAACCCTGGATCTCCATTCCTACCAGCACTATGGGTAAACAGACAGCCCATGGACTACAGTGGTTCAAGAAGGCTGCTCACTACCACCTTCTCAAGGGCAAGTGGGGAAGGATAACAAATGCTCATCTAGCCAATGACACCAATATGCCATGAAAGGATTATCTTGATCATTTTGAATGAAAGTAACAGCAGCTCTTTTATTGCTAAATAGAAGCACATATAGCAGATTGGAATGGAGCAGGTCAAGCAAGTCAGCAGACAGAGTTCCTGCAAATAAACTGAACACCTTGAGCATCGTAGGTGTCACATAACACTCACACGGCTGAGGGAGCACTGCATCTTTTGGAGGTGGTGTCTTTAAAAGGGAATTTATAAACGGAGACAATATTTGCCTTCAGAGTTTGATTCAAAAAAATCTTAGTTTCGAGAAGAAAAGCGAAAAATTTTCCATGGCTTGCTGGCTAACACTTATTTCTCAATCATGATCATTTCTGCATGCACCAACACCAAAGGGACTGCAGCAGTTCTAAAAAGCAGCTTCTCAAGACCAGCTAAGAATTGGCAATAAATGTTGGCTCAGCCAGCGAACTCCACATCCCAAGAAAGTATAAAAATTTTAAAAAAGAAAAAAAAACAAAGAAAAAATCGATCATTATCTCATTTCTGTTTTTGGACAAATTAAATATTGCATTTCTCTATATTGCACAAAAGTTTACACTTCATGAATACTTTTTTGGATATAAAGTAATTTTAGACAATTGAACGTACAGCCTCTGGCAGACATGAGACTGTAGTTATAGAGTCATAGAGGTCTACAGCATGGAAAGAGACCCTTTGGCCCATCAAGTCTGCACTGGTAAAAAACAACTACCTAAGTATCCTAATCTCATTTTCCAGCACTTGGCCCATAGCCTTGTATACCTTGATGTTGCAAGTGTACTATTAGATACTTTTTAAATGAAATGAGGGTTTCTGCCTCTACCACCTTACAGGCAGCGAGTCTTGCATCATTTGATTTACGTACAAATAACTGGATGAAGTCTTCAGTACAACCTAGAGAGATCTTCTGGCATAAAAAGTCACACCCTGAAAAATTAATTCTGTTTATCTCTGTATTGATACTGCCAGATCTGCTGATTGATTGTCTCATTTGCTGCCTTTATCTCAGATTTCCAGCTTCTGCAGCAACGGTCCAAAGTAACCGAATAATAGTATCCTTTCCACTTTTAAGTATTCTCTGCCATGTCCTTACTGTCTGAAGAAATATGCAAACAAAAATCAGGACCGTGGTAAAGACATAAAGTTGAAACGTGATATTATCTTTGCCAGTGGTGAAACATAAGAGCGAGTGTCTTTGCAACATCAAAAGCTCCCTGTTTGACAATGCGGGAAGCGAACAGTTGCCTTCAGATTTTTCAGGGCCGTTGTGTGGAAAGTCGATGCGTCACATCTTGAGCTCCTTCCTCCTCAACGTTTCTCTCTCTTTTGGTGTGCCATTGGAAGGGGCAGCTACTGAGTTCCCGGCTGCACTTCAGTCCCCCGCACTCCCGATTTGTGCCCACATGGCCCTGATGCGGAGGGAGTGGGCAGGCCGGATAACCACACGTTTCACGGGCCTGGCTCTGGCCAACGCGGCCGCTAAGAGGTCCAGGCGGGGCGAGGCGGAGGGGGTCGTTCGGCGCGGCTGCTACCCTCCCTTTCCAGGCTGTGCCCGCCGCCCGCCTGAGGCCATCCGCGAGCAGCAGGCACGCGGGGGCACAGTTGGCACCAGGACCAACACTTCAACTTGACTGGTGCCCCTTCCCTTTGCTTCAGACCCGAGCTGGAGTCCATTCGCCGCTCGGCTGTAATCCTGACTGGCAAGTCAGTCATGGTGACAATGAAGTGTGTACGCCGGGAGGGGGAGGAAAATGGTAGGCCGCTGTAGTCGTGGCAACCGACGGCCCGTCGTTAAGGAAGTGACGTCGACGAGCCCTCGGATGTCGGTGTCCGTTGATGGTCGGTGACAGGCGAAGGGGAGCTCGTGACAGAGGGGTGTCTTTGAATCTCGAACCGTCATTTGTCCGGCTCCACGCGCGCCGGGGCGCGGGGGAGGGGAGTTTCACCGGACCATGATCCGCTGGCAAATCCCGGCGACCTGGGTACGGCGTGGGAAGAAAACCGCACATGGACGCTTCCCAAAGCCTGGAAACTGAGGGCAGGGAGCTGGGAGTAGGATGTTTTTGCTGACAGCGTAGGCATTTTAAGGGTGGCACTGTGACTCAGTGATTTGCACGGCTGCCTCCCAGCGTCAGGGACCCGGTTTCCATTGCAAGCCTCGGGCGACTGTCTGTGTGGAGATTTACGTGTCCTCCCCCCGTCTGTGTGGATTTCCTCCCACAGTCCAAAGATGTCCAGGTGAGGTGGATGGGCCATGCTAAAAATTGCCCCGTATTGTCCAGGGATGTGCAGGTAAGGTGGATTAGCCGTGGGAAATGCAGGGTTATGGGTATTGGGTGGAGATGGTCTTGGGGGAGCTGGTTCAGACTCGATGGGCCGTATGACTTCTTTGCACACGGTAGGGATGCTGTGAGAGATAGTAGGAACTGCAGATGCTGGAGAATCCGAGATAACAAGGTGTAGAGTTGGATGAACACAGCAGGCCAAGCTGCAGTCAGAGGAGCAGGAAGGCTGGCGTTTCGGGCCTAGACCTTTCTTCTTTTTCTGAAGAAGTGTCTAGGCCCGAAACGTCAGCCTTCCTGATCCTCTGATGCTGCTTGGCCTGCTGTGTTCATCCGGCTGTACACTTTGTTATATCAGGAATGCTGTGATTTTTTTTTCTACTGAAGGGAGACATGTGGAGTTATTACTGAGGAGGGAGAGAGATGTGGGGTTATTGCTGAGGTAGGATATTTGCTGAAGAGGAAGGTAGTATGACTGAACAGAGAGTTTATTACTCAAGATAGAGATGGGCATTTGCTAAGGAAACAGAGATGGGTTTTGTTTCCTGAAGGGGGAAGGATGGGTTTATTTCCAGTAGGGAAAGAAGTGGGGTTATTAGGTGGATTGGTTATACAAAATAGGCAGTTATGTTATGGATGACTAATATATCGGGAGTTGAGAAATATCTTTAAGGGGTGGGTGTGACCCAACATGAAAAGCATAATCTGTTAGGGTAACTGTTTTAGTTTTATTTTATTTATTTTAGTTTTAGTTTTAAATCTTATTTTCAATATGCTTAATGATCTGTGAGCTGCTTCTAAATGTTAATTGTTTGTTTAGATGAATGTAAACACGTGTTTCTAAGAGGTTCTGCATTCTCCTGATCTGTTACATTAGTGGCTATGATGGCAGCTAAATACGTGCTTGGAACGAGTATATTGCCCTGGATGTGAATTTGTGGATCACGTGAGGGGTAACAAATCCAATCCCTCATTATTGCTTATGTAAGTATCAATAGTTTTATTCCACTTTGTTGCAAACATGTGAATATTTAGCTGGTTTGTGAATTGGAACTTCTGAAACATAACTAGTTTGAATGGCAGAGTAGGCTTTGGTGTGCAGGGGACAAAGTCAAAGTTTGCAGTGGCCCAAAATTTGAAGAATTGTAGACTGCGAAGAGGATAGTGTAGAACACTAAAGTACGTAGACATGTTGGTGGAGTGGGCGAAGATATGGTAGATGAGATTCAATGCAGAAAAGTGTGATACATTTTGTTAGGAAAATCTTTGAAAGGCATGTTAGATCATAGTTATCAATCTAAAGAGGTGCAGGAGCTGAGGGATATGGGTGTGCAGATCAAAAGGCGGCAGGACAGCTGGAGAGAACAGTTCATAAAGCACACAGTCTCCTTGGCTTTAGTTGTAGGGGTGTAGAGTATGAGAACAACGAAGCGATGTTGAACTTGTATAAGATACTTGTTCGACCTTGGCTAAAGTATTGCAAACAATTATGGACGCTGTATTGTAGAAAGGATAGGAATGCATTTAAGACAGACAGGTTCTTGATTGTCAAGGGGATCAAAGGTTATGGGGAGAAAGCAGGAGAATAAGGTTTGAGAAACTTGTCAGCCATGATTGAATGGCAGAGAGACTGGATGGGCTGAATGGCCTAATTTCTGCTCTCCTATGTCTTATGGTCTTATGGCATTGCTAAGAGTGCAGAAGCAATTTCCAGGAATGGTTCCAGGAATGAAGAACTTTAGCTATGAGGATAGATTGAAAACATCTTGACTTTTATGTTTGGAGTGAACAAGGCTGAGAGGAGATTTGGTAGAGGCTTTCAAAATTGAGTAGCCTGGATAGAATGGACAGAAGAAACTGTTCCCGCTCCAAAAAAGGAACAAAAATGAGAGGACCTTGAATCAAAGTGATTTGCAAAAGGAGCAAATGTGATATGAGGTTTAAGAAAACAGCTTTCACACATGGTGAGTAGATAGGGTGTGGAATGCACTGCCCAGAATTGTGATGGAGGGTTAGGGAAAAGAGCTAGAAAGTTAAATGGGTTGGACAGCTTTCTGTTGGCTGGCACAAACAACCAAATTACCACCTCCTGTGCTGCAAATTTTCAAAGTTTCAATTCTGTATACAGCTGTTTCTCTTAACTGTAGCTTGTGCTTGAAGTAGCATTTGCTGAAAAGCTCAGCTTTACCTGCATAACGCAAAGTGAACTTCCTCCTCATACCTGTACAGGGTGTTCTGACAGTGTCATTTTCACAGCATTAGAAATTTTCTTGCCAGAGCCAATGTGATGTTTGATAGGATTACACTCAAATTGAAGCATGTCATTGAACTTATTTCATGGCATCATGTGCTGAATACAATTCTGTTCAACGGGCATTCTGCCATGTCAGCAGTTCCAGCCTCAATCACTCGTAGATATTGAAATAGCTTCTCATAAACATTTATTACATTACTGACCATTCTCACTAGTGAGCTGGACTTCGTATATAAAACCGTGAACATTTTTTCTGACAGCAGGATCGCAACAGGAGTCAGATGCAGAATATAACAGCCCAAAAAAAAATCATTTGGCCTATGGAGACCATACTAACTTTCTGTAGTCAGTCATATTTCTCTGTTCTATTCATATAACCCTACATATTTATTTCTCCCAAATGCTCTTCCAATCTCATTTGAAAGTATTAATCACCTCCCCCTACCCCATCACCTTCATAAGCATCGAGTTTCAGGTCTTGAACAACATTAATCTGTAACTGCTTAGTAAGGGGGCTTGTGGACTTCTCGATCTGTAAGATTTGATGCCATACACACCATCTGATCAGCTGCCTGTGTCTGCATCTTTATCTCCCACTGGCTTGCCTGGCCAAATTGTTTTAATACTGCTTCCCAGTACTTGTCCTGATCCAGTATCTTTCTCGAGTTTCTTTCCTATCTCCCTTTCTCAAACTCATCTTGTCCCTTAGACTCACCACCTGCTCCCACGATCCGATTCACATTAAACAGCTGATCACCCCATCTTGTAGCTAAAATCCTTCGTTTTTGGATTGATTCTAGGAATCTTGCCTGCACGCTTACAAGAACCCTGTCACTTTTAGCAAAGTTAAGTAAGCAGATGGATGCAATATTCTAGTTGTCTAACCAGAGCTTTTTAAAAGTTAGCATAACAAAAATACAGATACTTTGCACTAATACTCTCATTTTGTCCTGCCACATTGAAATACACTTGCTCATTTCCCACCCCCAGCAGCCCCATCTCTTTTTAGAATTGCTGTTAAGTCTGTATTGGTTGTTCTTTTTCTTTCTGCTGAAATGGTGCTGACAGTAAAAGAAAGCGGTTATTTCCTCTCCCTAATGAATGCTGGGGATCACGACTGCCTATTTATCCTCTGATATGGAATCAATCATGTACCCCGGTTACAAAAGTGAAATACCAAGAATGCTAGACATAAAAGCAGAGAATGCTAGAAATATTCACAAGTCAGCCAGCATCTTTGGGTAATGAAATGGAGTTTACATTTCAAGTCTGTGAGTCTTCATTTAACATTCTGACTGTTCGTGCACTTCATGGTGTGGTGCTGTGTTGTATAGTTTATTTTTGTTGCCGTAAATTTGCTGCTGCTGCAATGCCTATTTTCCTTGAAGAAATGTAAGGTCAACCAGGGTTCCAACTCTTGATTGTTAGCCAGAGACACTGTTGAAAAGTGTGTGTGACAATCACAGACAGACAAAAGATTGCAGATGTTGGAGATTCAAATAAAACAGAAGATTCAGGAGAAACTGAGGTCTGGCGGCATCTGAGGAGAGAAAAACAGAGTTAGCATTTTGTTTCCAATGTTTCTTCTTTAGAAGTAATGAAGAATAATGTTATGTTGTTGACCAGGGAAAGAGGAGTGAATGGAAAAGACAATGAAGGTGCCCAGACATAGAGGCAAAGGGACTGTTAATTATAGTAAATGAGAGATATATATGCAAAACAGGTGACATCGATAGGTGTGAATATTTTAAAAAGGTCAGTTCTCAGAACAAGAACATGCCGTCAAAATACATGTGGGATGAGGGTGTTATCAAAATAGATACTGGCCACTTTCATACTCTGAAGTTATTGAACTCAATGTTGAGTCCTAAAGGCTGTAAAATTTCTAAGCAGAAAATGAGGTGCTGGTCCTCCAGCTTGCATAAGGTTTTGCTGGAACACTGCAGCACTTTACTGCCACACATAAGACATTTTGATGTCCCTGGTAAAATCCATGTTGGCTGTCATGCTTAAAACTACATTTAGAGCATGAAAAGTGGTTACTTGGATTTTTTTTCTTCTTATTCATTTATAGGATGTTAACATCACTGGCAAGGTCAGCATTTATTGCCCATCCGTAACTGGCCTTCAAGAGGTGTTGGTGAGCTACCTTCTTAAACTGTTGCAGTGTGTGTGACTTCTGGTACCTTTTTTTTTTGGAAAAGCCATCAACAGGAGGCAGCACCATCGAGAAAGGTTGTGAACTTCTTTTAAATGCTCACCTTGTAATTGTTGATGTTTTATTTTTCAGAAGCAAACCACAGGTCATTCATGAGTGCGTTGATTTCTATATGGTACTTGGGAGCCATCAGTACTGTCAAATTCATACAAAATACAGAATGGTAAGATGGGAGGAATAATTTAAATTGTGGAAAAATGGCAGCAAGTCAATTGAATAAGACTTTGGTGGCGACTACGCACAGTGATAGACCAGAAAATGCTCCCACTGAAGAACAGACTAATCCAGAGCTCTGCACTTGGACGTGCCCAGATGGTTCCTTTGTGAAGAAAATTCTACAGAGAGGTAGTGGCCTCGACAAGCCCAAAGAAGGTTCAAAGTGTCGTGTTTGTGTGGAAGTGAAACCCTCCAGCCATTTTGATGCAGGGACCCATTTCCAAAATGGGATCAATGAGTCAGTTGAGCTGATTCTTGGCGAAAGCGATACGCAATTTGTGGAATTGATTGAGAAATGTATTGAGACGATGCTTTTGGGAGAGCAATGTGAGGTAATCCCTGCTCCAGACTTGATGAAAACATTCACAGACTGCAGAGAAGGACTGAGATTGGTTGTGAAGCTGGAGGAGTTTAGTCTGCAGCGGGACTCCTGGGAAATGGGATTTGAGGAAAAATGGCACATGGCTATGCATCACAAAGGCAAAGCCACCGAGCATTTTAAAAGTGGGAATCTCTTTGGAGCTGCACAACATTATGCAAAATCACTGAAGCTGCTGGTGACCCTGAAATATGATGTGCCTCCTGAGAAAACCAAGGAGTACGACCAGGCTAGAAAGGCCTTGTACTCGAACCTGGCAGCCTGCCAGATAAAACAGAAGCAGTACAGAAATGTCATCCACAACTGCTCAAAAGCACTGGAGATTGAGCCAGATTCCGTGAAATGCCTGTACCGAAGGGGTCAGGCCTATGCTGCCATTAATGAGTTTGATAAGGCCAAAAGTGATTTGAAGCAAGTGCTGAAATTCGAACCGGGAAACACTGCTGCTGCGAGGCAACTTAGAGTTCTTAATGAACAGGTCAAGGCACAAAACGAAAAAATGGGCAAAGCAATGAGTAAGCTGTTCATCTGAGAGTGTACACATCAGGATACATTGGAAAAAAAAATTCTTTTTCATTGTCAGAATAGCACTTGACCACAGGAAAATTTCATGTTTTGACTAATAAAGGTACAGTGGGTATTTCAGTATTGTATTATACTTTGGATTATAATGCTATGAAATTGTTTCACGAGATCCAGACAGCTGATTTTGCATCTTTATGAGACACGTTCATTATTATGCACCCAGATAATTTTGAATATAATGAAAATCATCAGCCATGATTTGATTGTGGGAAGACTAGATACCTGAAGAATTGTAATGAGGTTGAGTTGCTAACTGGAACTGTCATCTGTTGCAGACTGCATTAACTCACTAAGTAATTCCTGAGGTTTGCCAGAATTTAATTGTTGTCTGAGGGAAATTTGCACATTGCCAAGAGCCTGGCTTCCAATTATGTGAACCCATGGATTTTAGACTGTGGTACCCATTATGTAGAATATAAACTCTTAAATGAACTGCTAAATTTCCTGTGTAATGATCTCCATAAAATTGGGTGTTTCGTGGATGAATGTTAATCCAGATATATCTTGTTAATAAAGTACAAGAGTTAAAACTTGTAATATTGTGATTTCAACTGAATAGTGATTGAGTGTGCTTTGAGGCAAATTTTTGTTTAGATCGGGAAATATGTCCTAGCCGTATATTTTATCTGAAAGCACTAGCAAAGGCGAGTTTGCTTGACCTACTTCTCTGTTGGAGAACATGCTCATTCAGGTTGACCCTGGGGAGTTGGCTCTCTGACTCACAGCTGTTTGTGAATATCTGGAACTTTATAGATCACAGGGGTCTTGTCAGGTAGTTAATTACCCTTGTCATCAAATTGAGTATATTCTTGTCAGCATTGTAGCCAAGTCAGCAGCTATTGTGCACTGTGATTCTGTTGTAAACTAGGTGAGAGTTTCGCACATGGTTTCTTACAACTTTGAAATATTATTCTTTTTGGTGCAACCCCATCTAGTGATGGAATCCTTTAGTTGGCCAGCTATTTCATGTATATTCCAAAAGACTGATCAGAATTCTCACACCTTGGCACGATGCGTTCAAGCCATAATAACATAGAATGTTGCACAATTAAATCCGATGTGCCTGTGCAAGCCTCCTGTGTCATATCCCCTTTTTAAGTCTTTATCCCTTTTAAAAAATATATTTAATTGAATCTGCTTATAATGATTACCCCCTCTTTCAGGTATTGCATTCCACATCATCTTAGCTCTGACCTTTTAACAAGCCTCCTCTTTATCTATTTTCTTCCTATCCAATTGCTTTACTGTCTTTTTGTTACTGTGATGTTGTCAATTTCATCGCTCTTCTTCAGTGAAGGTGGATGAAAAATGATTGAATATGACAAACATTTCTTCTAACTTCACATAAACAAATGGATTACGAATGTCAGAGCAGAACAATAAAAGAATCATTACACAGATGTTGTAGAAAGTGATAACATAGAGCCAGAGTTGTGCGGAGGCTCTATATGAAAGTTACGGGTAAGAGATTGAACATTCACCCCAATCATTGGAGAAAATAGGTAGGATTTGGTGTTTGACGAAATTGTACCTGCAGTAAGACAGGGAAGCATCTCCAGGCTATGAGAGTTATACCTTTTGCCTTCCCAAGTCTGAAAAGGTCCTTGAATCAAAAGGTATGCAGTATTAAGTCACTGCTGTACTATCAGGCTTGGATGTTCTGTTTATAGTCCAGTGGCCCAGCCACCGACATTTTCATCAGCACAGTGTGTGGAAAATGTAGGAGCTTGGTGTATAAAACACAGTCAGCAAAGCAGGAACAGGCTTGAAATGGGTCATGTATTTTCAGGAAGCATATTGAGAAAATGCAAATTGGTTGTAGAGATGATAGCTCACAATAGCATTGTTCGAACAGCTACACCGCAAAGCAGTTCAGGAAAACAATTCTCCACCACAACCTTAAGCACACCTAGGGAGGGGTCAGAAAAGCTGGCCTCACTAGATGCACTGAAATCTGCCAGAAAGAATTGCAAGAAGTAGATATTAGGTGAACATCCTTTGCACAGATGGAGAGATGTGTCAGATATGCTTGGACAAGTTAGAAATTAACCATGTAATGCTGATGATGCGACTATCAAATGACTAGTATGTAAAAACTCACTGCCTCAAACTGCAACTGTGCGTGATGCAAGGGATAGACTAAGAAAGGATTAGAACAATACACCTGCAAAAAGGCAAGCTTATAAGATAAGATGTAGGAGCAGAAGTAGGCCATTCAGCCCATCAAATCAGTACTGGCATTGAATGAAATCATGCAGTTTTGACAATCCTCAACTCCACTCCCCTGTCTTTTTCACACTTGATTCCTTTATTGATTAAAAATTAGTCTTATCTCAGCCTTGAATATACATAATGACCCATCCCTGACAGTCCTCTATTATAAAGAATTCCATATATTCAGTACCCTTGACTGAAGATAAAGACGAGCCCGATTTTTTTTTTTTCCTACATGTGATTCCTTATTCTGAGGTTATGTCCTCTGATCCTACACTGTCCCATAAGGAGAAACAACCTTTTCACGTCTACCCTGTCGAATCCTTGAAGAATCTTGTGTGTTTCAATACCAATCATTCTTCTAAATTTCAATGAGTACAGGCCCAAAATACTCAACTTCACCTCCTAACAGTTCTTTCATACTTGGGATCAGCTTGGCAAACCTTCTCTGATCTGCTTCCAATGCCAGTATCACTTTCCTTAGTGAAGGGGACAAAAACTGCTCCAGCTGTGGTTTGACTAGTGTCTCGTATAGTATTAGCTAAACCTCCTAAATTTCTTACTCTTCCCTTCGAAATGAAGTCTTACATTCCATTTTCCTTTCCTATTACTTGAGAACTTGGATGCTAGCTTTTTGTGATTCGTGGATGATAATGTACAAATCCCTCTGTTCTATAGATTTTTGCAGTTTTTCTTCATTTAAGTATTATTCAGCTCCTCTATTCTTGTCAAAATGTGTAACTTCACGTTTTCCCACAATTTTCCATCTGCCAAGTTTTTGCCCATTTGTTTGATATTTTTTGTATTTCTCTTCAGACTCTTTTGTCATCTACAAACTTGACGAGAGTACATTTGCTTTCCTTATCCAAGTCATTTATGTACATTGTAAATAATTATGGCCCCAGCACTGATCCCTATTGCAAGTCTTTAGTTACAGGTTGTCATCCTGAAAATGCACCCCTTATCCCATCTGTATGCCTTCTTTCAGGGAGCCAATTCTGTATCTATGTTAATATACTACCTCCATAATACCATGGGCTCTTAAGTAGCCCAATGTGTCGTACCTTATCAAATACCTCCAGCCAATCCAAATATTACACCCACTGCTCCCTTTGTCTATCTTAATCATTACCCCCTTAAAGAATTCTAGTTATAGACTTGATTTCCCCTATGTGAAGCTATGTTGACTCTATTTAATCATATTATGTATTTCTAAATGCTTTGTGCTTGCATCCTTTGTAATAGACGCTAACATTTTCTAAATAATGGACATTAAACTAACTGTCCTATAATTATTTTTCTTTGTCTCCTTCCTTTATTAAATAAAGGTCTTTATTTTTCAGTTTTCTAATCCTCTTGTGACCTTTCCGGAATGCGATTACTAACAGAATATCTGCTATCTCTGTCACTACTTCTTTTACGTATCAGTGGGCCCAAAATGTGAACTCTGCTTTCTCTCTCCTGATGCTTTCAGATCTGCTGAGATTTTCCAGCAATTTCTGTTTTGGATATCCAGCATCTACCGTTACTTTTTTTCCCCTTTATTGTCAGGTCAATCTGTAACCTTAATTTTTTCCATTAGTGATAGTTATTGTATTTATTTTCTCTGATTCTTTTGCCCCTTAGTGTCTTCTACTATGAAAACTGATGCAATGTATTTATTCAACCCCACTGTCATTTTCTGGATCCCCGTTATTATTTGCCCAGCCAAACTTTGACCCCTCTCTTCCTTTTTATATAATTTAAGGTCTTACTGTTGACTTTGATATTACTTGCACGTTTACCCTTAATTTATTTTCTTCCTTTTTTGGGTCATCTTTTGTTGGCTTTTATAAATTTACAAATGGTCTGGCCTACCACTGATCTTTGCCACATTGTGATTTTTTTAAAATTTCAATTTGATCCCTAACTTTCCTTGTTAACCATGGTAGGCTTATCCCCTTCCTAGAATCCTCCTTCACTGCAGTATGTCTTTGTTGTGAGCCGTGAACTATTACCTTAAACGTCTGCCATTATTCCTCGACTGTAGTTGCTGCTAAACTTCTGACCCAGACCACTCCAGCCAGTCTTCCCTCCTTCCTTTGTAATTACACTTATTTGAGTTTGTAGTTGTTTCTGACCCAAGTTCCTCCCTGTCAAACTGAATGCTAAATTCTACCATGTTATGGTCACTGTTTCCTAGAGGACCTCTTACACTTACATAATTTGTTAAACCTGCCTCATTACTCATCGCCAGAGTCTAATCCCTGATTGGATCCATAACACATTATTTGAGGAAAATGCACTCAAAATTCTTCCTCATGGCTTCCTCTGTCAATCTGACTATCCAAATCTGCATGAAATTTGAAGTCACCCATGATTAATGTACTGCCTTTGTTATATGCGTTCATTATCTCCTGATTTGTTCTCATCTACCATATAGCTACTGTTGGGAGGGGCCTAGAGACTACGCCTGCCAGTGTCACCTTTCCTTTTATTTTCTGCCTCTACCCATATGGGGTACATCTTCTGATACCTGATCATTTCTTGCTATCATACTTATTTCATCCCCTATCATCAATGCTACCCCACCACTCTTTACTTTCTTCCTGTCCTTTTGAAATATTATATACGCCTAAAAATTAGTTCCCAGCTTTGATTTCCTTGTAACCGTAAGATCATATCCATTAACCTATATTCGTGCCATTAATTTATCTAGTTTGTTTGAATCACTAAATGCATTGAAGTAAAGAGCCATTAACTTTGCCTTTTTACCTTTCTTTTCCCTTTGGACCATATTTGCTTTTTTCTATTTTTGTACATTGTCTCTTCCAGCCCCATTCTGGATACTGTTGTCCAAATAGCTACCAACTGATGCTACTATATTGTTTTGATTTGTAAGCCTACATTTCCTGCCTTCCAACACCCCGACCCCTCTCAATTAGTTTAAAGCTTTCTCTGCAACCCTGTTACTTGATTTGCCAGGACACTGGTCTCCAGCACAGTTCAAATGAAGCACACTCACCAGAACAGCTCCCTTGTCCCAGTGCTGGTGCCAGTGGAATGGAAAACCATTCCACCAAGTGATCCAGAGATTATTACTTTAAAGGTTCTGCTTTTTAATTTAGTTAATTATTCAAAGTCTTTCAGCAGAGCCTCCTTTATCGTCTTCCCAATGTCAGTGGTACAAATGTGGATGATTACTATTGGATTTCCCACCACCCCCACCCAAAGGTTATGCACTTGGGCAGGCAATGTAACTTTTGGGACTCCCACTCGTAGCTGCCATGAGCAGTAGATTCAGAAATCACATGACATCAGGTTATAGACCAACGGGTTTATTTGAAAACACAAGCTTTTGGAGCCTCAGCTTGTGTTTTCAAATAAACCTGTTGGATTATAACCTGGTGTCATGTGATTTCTGACCATATCCACCCCAGTTCAACACCATCACCTCCACATGATGAACAGCAGAGAACAGTACCTATTACTCTAATTGTACTGTTCTGTGCCACAACTACATTTCTAGTTCTTTCCTGCACTTGAATGGCTCTTTGTATCAAGTTGCTCTGGTCGGTTTGGCCCTCAACCCTACAGTCTCCAATTTTCTCTGCAGAGGTTGCAAGAGCCTTGTAACCAGTGGACATTTGTAAGAGCTAAGGCTCCCTGGGTCATTGTACCTGTCTCAGTTGCAGTCACATCTTTCTGTCCATGATCATAAACCAACCTTTAGTACCTGCTGTAGGAAGGATGTTGTGAAACTTGAAAGGGTTTAGAAAAGATTTACAAGGGTGTTGCCAGGGTTGGAGGGTTTGAGCAATAGGGAGAGGCTGAATAGGCTGCATCTACTTCCCCGGAGAGCTGGAGGCTGAAGGGTGATCTTATAGAGGTTTATAAAATCATGAGGGGCATGGATAGGTTGAATAGCCAGGTCTTTTCCTGGGGTGGGGGAGTACAAAACTAGATGGCATAGGTTTAAGGTGAGAGGGGAAAGATTTAAAAGGGATCCTTACTACAAATGTGTCTGCTTTGAATGACGACACTATCTAGCTGCTTCTACATGTTGCAGCAGACCTCGCCATCACTATTGTATTTGATTTATCTTGGAAATTAATTGCTTGAGATTGTCCACTGTATTGATATTGTTTTTGTAAACTAAGAATAAAAGAAAATGACTGGTATCAATCTAATATTTAAGTGGCTATTTATAAGAAAGAAGAAAAACACTGCAGACTGAAGACCTCACTTTTATTTGAAACCCTGGAAATATGAACCAGTCCTACTCACCAAACAACATTTTTTCCCTTTAATTGTGTCAAACTGTGGTTTGTACTGTCAATCTGCAACTGGTGTTACTGAAAGTTGGCCTCTTTAATCCATGTCATTTGTCATTTTTCATTTCCCACTTATTTCTTGCTCTGGACTGTTTACTTCTTGCAGAACACTCCAGTTAAAACACCTAAACACCCTTCGCAGTGAATTTCCACTTTGACTACTATTAGAAATTTGGTTTAGTAACTAACTTGGTCTTTATCTCACTGCTGCAGTCCCATACTAATCATATTCCTTACTAACCATGCAGTGGCTGAAGAACTTATTGGTGCAGTTTCATTTTTAACCTTATTTTCATCTCAATCTGAAGTGCTGGTTGAAAGTTTACCATCTGCGTGTAAAAGTTAATACTAGCTCATATGTGGCACATACCACGGTAGCCCGTTGAAGTACATTAGCAATTGCGTAAACCAAATGATCCATGATTGAGTGAACTGATTAATCAGTTAACTTCTGTTTTATAAATATATTGTTCGTGACACAGAAATCCAGGACAATTCATTTATTGATATATTACAAATGTTTTATCTAACACCATCATAAGTTTAAACATCAATTCATACAGAAAATAGTGTAGTAAATGTAAACTAGCATTACCCAATATCATTAAAGCTGATTAAACATCACAATCGCTGAATCACACAGCACTTTGACGTGAAATATGACGTACATATTTCAATCTTTACAAAATGTGGACAAAAGTTAACTTGTCTTCAAGATAAATGTCCAATTAACAAAGTAACTTCAACTCGCTAATTGTTTGCGTTGACCCTGACATTAATGAATAAGAAAGATGCTTATCAACCCTTCATTTTATAGTCCCTTTCAATGAGCTGATTGATGGCAGTAACTGGAT
Organism: Ginglymostoma cirratum; assembly: GCA_024137785.1. NCBI lineage: Eukaryota > Metazoa > Chordata > Chondrichthyes > Orectolobiformes > Ginglymostomatidae > Ginglymostoma > Ginglymostoma cirratum. The sequence goes on from JAHRHZ010000002.1 coordinate 19,969,350, forward strand.
ATATTCTCTACTAGAGTTAGGGGTATGGAAACTGAACAACTCAAAGATTTCAGCTGCACGCAGAGGTTGAGCATGGATTTGATGTGGTAGGTCATTTTGCATTCCAGTATTTGAAGAGGTGAGTAAACTGAAGGGCAAGGGAATGTTTCTGAACGTTTTGTGGGCTTCCAGAAGATGAGTTATTTGATAAAGTCAAAGATAATACATAATTAGCAAAAGTTAAAGCATGCCAATTACTGACCTGGTTAGGAAACTGGTTTAACAGCAGGGGACTGAGATTAAGGGCAATGATCTGGTGTTTCTAACTGGCAGAATGTGACTAGTACTGTCCTAGGTTATGAGTTGAGGCCTCAATTAATAGCCCAGTTTATTAATGACATAGTTGCAATGGAAAGCCATATTTCCAAATTTGGTAGTTGCAAATCTAAGATAGCTGGCGTTGTAAACAGTTTTGACAGAAGTGTCAAATTACAAAGAAATTTTGATTGATCAAGTGAATGGCAAAGCTGACAAGTAGATTTCAGTGTGGATAAATGTGAGGTCATCTATTTTGAAACTGAAAGGGGTAGAACAGGGTACTTGGTAAATGGGGAGCAGCTAGAAACAGTGAAGGTTCAAAGACGATTAGAGGTCAAGATGCACAGATCATTTAAATGCCATGAGGCCATCTGGAAAATAGCCAGAAAGGCTAATAGATTATTGGTTTTTATTTCTGGATTTTGAGGGAATGTAAGCGGCAAGTCTTGATACAGCTATTATACAAAAGCATGGTTAGACCCCACCCTGGAAATTGCTACATCTTGATGAGGACAGTGTCCATGGTTTTTAATAATTGCAATTGAACCTGAAACTTCTGGTCAGAGGTCCACCACAAGACCTCCTACAAAATAAGAAGGACTACAAAAAGGATAGATAGAAAGCATTTGTGTTGAATATAGGGGTAAAAGGTACTGCAGATGCTGGAGAATCAGAGATAACAAGCATGGGGCTGGATGAACACAGCAGGTCAAGCAGCATCATAGGAGCAGGAAAACTTGATGTTTCGGGCCTAAACCCTTCATCAGAAATGGGGGAGGGGAAGAGGGT
>JAHRHZ010000002.1:19970835-20017864 GCA_024137785.1 Ginglymostoma cirratum
TCAAGTTTTCCTGCTCCTATGATGCTGCTTGACCTGCTGTGTTCATCCAGCCCCATGCTTGTTATCTCTGTGTTGAATATAGGGTCTAATTTAGACCATATAGTTGAAAGTGTTTAAAAAGGATAGTGTAATGGAAATTTGGGACTCCTAGAACTGGCAAACGTGCGAGACAAATTTTTATCTGTATTCGTTTTAAAATTTGTATTTATTATCAAAATGCATTAAAAAATGTTAGTGTTTTGACATAAGGGCCCCTTGGTGTGACATTTCCCATCTATGTAACTTAGGCATTCATTCATGTGCATTGTTGGCTAGTCAGCATTTATTGCCCATCCCTAATCCAGCTTGCAGAAGGTAGTGAGCTGCAGAATGTATAAAAAAAAATTTGTTTTCCTAATTTTTGGTTAACTTTCTGTGATTCATACAGGCACTCAAGTTCCTCTAAATGCAATCATTTCATAGATATCCATTTTGTGTGGCAATGATGAACTATATGCCTTGCTACCTTGTATGCCATTGCCATATTACTCACTCATCCAACCTCTTTATGTTCTCCTTGGTACTTACTCTCTAGTCTGGCATTAGCTTTTGTTACAAAGGGATTAGAATATAAGTGTACCAATCTCTTATGATAACTATGCAGGCCACTGGTGAGGTCACACCTCGAAGACTCTGTGCTGGGTCAAAATCCTGGAACACCCTCACGAGTAGCATTGTGGGTGTACCTAACACAGATAGTGCAATGGTTTAGCAAATCAGCTTATCACTCCTTCTGTCACCAGAGGCAAAATAATAGAAACTAACTAGCAGTGATCTGCAAACCGGATAATTTTTAAAGCTGCTGAATTTTTTTTGCTAAAATTCCATCCTGGATCAAAAATGGGAAAGATTCTCTCAGTAAAAATATGAGTGAAAGTGTGGAGATGGGACATATTGTCTGCGTTGTAAAATGACACCTGTCCACCCTCATAGTCCAGGTAAACCCCAATCTTCTGGGGTTTCCCGTTAGGCGTAAGTGTGATCCATGTGGGAGAGGTACCTGCAAAATAGTCATTTTCATTTCCTAGCCCCATTGTCCAGTATCCAGTTTCAGGTTTTGGGTCGATTTCCCCTTTCCTCTGAGCAGACTCTCGAGCCACTCCCAGACACCATTCAGTCTTGTTGCCCACCTGCACCTCCCAGTAATGTCTCCCTGATGTGAATCCCTCCAATCCCAGGACAAAGGCCCAAGAATCAAACCTCTGTGGGGTGTTACAGAGTGGCTGCTGTTTATTTCCGAGCCTCACACTGGTCCAGTCCTCAGATAGAATGAGTTGGGGATGTGCTGTTTTTGGATCCAGAGTCAGAGATGCTGGAACTGGAAGAAAATAATATATTCAGTGCTACCATTATTTGCAATGTGTTAAAACTCCAATTGATTTAAAATATCCCACCCTCATGTAAAATTTACATGATATTGAAATATTCTCCATATATTCAAGAAAATCTAAGGCATCATCTTTATCTCTGTAATCTCCTTCAGCTTTACAAGACCTCATGATAAAATGTTTGTTTGATGTTCCTGGACTAATATTTGAGAATCCCAGGCTAAAGTTGTGGGGAAATGAATTTAAATCCCACCATGGCAGATTGTGAAATTGGAATTCTGTATGTAGCCAAATTTAAAATGAAGATCACGCCAATTATGTAACTACTGTTGATTGTCGTAAAAACTCACTGGTGTTCTGATATCCTTGAGGGAAAGAAATCTGCCATCCTTATCTGGTCTGGCCTACATGTGACACCAGACCATGCATTGTGGTTGACTCTTGACTGCCCCCTGAAATGACCCAGTAAGCCCTTCAGTTGTATCAAATTTACTGCCAAGTCTAACGAAGGAGTGAAGCCGCATGAGCCACTCAACTTTGATCTAGGCACTGGAAATAACAATTTTAAACACGACCCTTTTGACAATGCAGATTCCTCCATACAATCATCTGGATGCTTGTACCAAAACTGGGGAGAGCTGTCCCAAAGAAAAATCAAACTACATCCTGACACAGTCATACTCACAGCATCATGCCTTGTAGACAATATCACAAACTACACAATCGTTCCTGGCTATGTCCTGTTCCATTGGAAGGACAGACCTATCAGAGGTGGTAGAACAGTAACATAATGTTGGAATGCAGTTGATATGAGTTCTCAACATGATTCTGGACCTCAAGAAGGGTGATGACATCATGTCAAACAGGGGCAAGGAAACGTTCTGATGATTATCAACTCTCAACAAACCTCGCCCACCCACCAAACTTTTAACTGATAAATCAGTACTCTGCTTTAAACACCACTTGGAGGAAGCACTGAGAATGACAAAGGGATCAGAATATATTCTGTGTAGGGAACTTCAATGTGCACCACCAAGAGGGGCTTGGCAGCACCACTACTGACTGAGCTGGAGTCTGGGCCAAGTAGTGAGGGAACCAACAAAAGGACAAAGTCTGCTTGACCTCATCTTCACCAATCTACCTGTCGCAGATACTTCTGTATGTGATAACATAAGTACAAGTGACCATTGCATAATCCTAACAAAAACAGAAATTGCCAGAAAAGCCCAGCAGGTCTGGCAGCATCTGTGGAGAGAAATCAGAGTTAACATTTTGGGTCAAGTGACCCTTCCCCAGGATTGCATAGTCCTTATTGAAATACTGTCTTTACATTCAGAATACTGTCTTTCATGTTGTGTAGAACTACCATTGTGTTAAATTGGACTGACTTCAAACAGACCCAACATTTCAAACCTGTGCATCCATGTGGTGATATTGACTATCAACAGCAGCAGATTTGTATTCAACCAAAATCTATAACTTCAAGGCTTGGTATATCCTCTATTGTATCATTACCATCAGCTCAAGAGACCAAATTTAGCACATTAAATAGTGTAGGAGGATATGCTTGGACCAAGGTTACCTCAAAACGAATTGTCAACCTGGTGAAGCTACAACACAAGACCATGTACATGACAATCTGCAGAAACAGCCTGGAATAGGCAGAATTAAGCGATCCCGCATCAAGAGATCAGAGCTAAGCTCTGAAGTTCTGCTGTAACCAGGCATTAGTGTATAACATTCACAAGATGCATTGCAGAAGCTGGCAGTGTTGCACTTAAATAGTTTTTAAAAATCTTCCCACCATTCGTGGTCATGTCTTCAGCTTTCTGAGATTGATGCCCTGGAAGTGTCTTCATGAGCCAACCTCTCCACCTCTTACATGTTCTTTGACTAACTTTGCTCATGTCTGAAGGGTCCCAACCTGAAATATCAACTTTCCTACTCCTCTGGTGCTGCCAGGCCTGCTGTGTTCCTCTGGCTCAACGCTGTGTTATCTCATGCCCCTTAATATTGTCTTATGATTCTTGATTCCAAATTTAGCTTTATCAGGCTGTTGTGAAGAACCTTGGGATGTTAGAGGAGCTATATACAAGCTGTTATTCGATGGCAGGTCATGGAGGTGGCTGCAGATTCTGATTTCTTTTGCTCTGCAGAGCAAAGCATCAAAAGGAAGGGGTTGCTCATCGGGGGTAACATGCTACAGAATTGTTACATTCTCTGTCTTTATTATTCAGAATGCTGACAACTTGTCCATCACGTTGTGTCAGGATTAACTCCCAACATCATAACAATGAGCCAGATCAGAGAAGTAAAGGAAGCAAATCCTGCAATCTGGATCTCCCTATCTCTTGGGATGTCCTACATGTGCTCAAAGATCAGTGGATTGAGAATTTGCCTGTTCAGGCACATGAAGACCAATGGAAGAAAGTCACAACCTCAAATAGAAATAATCCTCAAATTAAGATAGCTGATGATTTACACACAGGATGTAAAGCTTTAATCTCTGATGGCTCCTATTCACTTACCCAGAGCAGCATGTAATCAGAGTAATCTCTTCACCACTTCCTGACTTTGCATCCATCCTGCTCCTGTCCTTTCAATCTTAAAGTGTGTCAGTTTTACTAACAGCATTATTATGGTATATTTTGGCAAAGGAATTTGGAAGTCTACATACACAACACCAGCCTCACAACCCTCATCATCAACACTTTGTATTTTCTGTGTTTTGCACCTAAAGGTTATGTCACATTGCTCTATTCTCATGCCAAGAGCTTTGCAGGGTTCAAATGGAAAAACTGGAAGCTCTTTACCTGGGTGAATACTCCCTATCATTTCTTTCCACACAGTATACTGTAGAGGGCCTTTGAATCTTCCCAGTGACACCGAGGCCGGTATCACTGACTTTGCATCATCCTGAGCATTAATCCTGTGAACATAAAGTGTTCAGTGTAACCATTGCGGCTTTTAGACATTACCAAGTTAAATTAATTGGAAAGGGAGGGAATACATACCCTTTGTCCCTTGAAGTCTCCTCTTGAAATAAGGAAGAATCACACATCTAAGAGGATAATCAAAGGTTAGTGGCGCAGCCAACATATTACCAATCAATACTTTGTCTCTGTTAAGTGACAGCACAGATCAGTCAAGAATAAAATGAATGTAGTGCAACAATTTACTCTGGAAAATTTCTAATTGACACACATTCATATTGTATACTTTCAATGATAACACTGAAAATGAGGCAGTTGTTATTCCTTAACGAGAATTTGTTATTTCTATTAGCAATGTATTGCCTCATTTTAATGCTGTAATTTTGAGACCGATTTTTCCTGCAGCATCAGTTAACACACCTGGCAAAACGCAGAATTGGCCTAGTTAAATGTGTTGGAGACAGAAACTTTTAAAAGTTAAATCTGTTCATCTCCCTCTGTTGTTTCATGGTGCTTTTTGGTAGTCACCTGACCTAAGTATCAGCACACTTCGTTAATCCTGGATTTCAGTTCCTAGCGATGTGACATAAAGATTTGCCTGACCCGCTGAGTTTCTCTAGCATTCTCAATATTGCTTTTAGACAACACTGGCATATGAAAGAAAAGTCATTTTTAACTAATTTACAGATCTCATCCATGCCTTTGTTACCTCTAAATTTTAATATTTCTAATACACTGCTAGCTGACCTTCCAACTTCTAACTTCCATAAAATTGCAGGTCTTTCAAAACTCCACTTCCTGTGTCTTTTTAAACACCATTCCTGGGTTCACAGACTTACACGGTACAGCAATGTATCAATTTAAAAAGTTTCGGCCTTGTTTTCAAATCTCTCCAAGGCCTTACTCCTTGGCAACTGAATCGTCAGCCCCACACCCTCCAAGATATGTGCTTTTGTTTTGCCAACTCTGACTATTTGACCATCCCTGATTTTACTCACCCCATCAGACTTGGCTGTGCTTTCAGTTGGCAGTCCTTAATGCCTGAATTCCCTGCCAAAACATTTTTGTCCATGCCTCACTTTTCTCATTGAGGATCCTCAGTAAATACTGTCCCTTGTCCAAACTTTTGGTTATAACTTCTTATGTGGCTGGATGTCACAACTTCTTTTATAATGCCATTGTGAAATGTTTTAGGTGTCTTGTTACTTGAGGCATTATGTAAATATAGACCACTTTATTGCCCACAGTGACTATATCATGTGAGAGAGCTTGGGCTCAAATTTAAGCTAGTAAAAATGGAAAATGCTGGAAATATTTAGCAAGCCAGGCAGCAGCAAAGTATAAAACAAGGTGAATGTTTCAGTGACCCTTCATCAGAGACATTTAAGTTAGGTCATAACTTGAGTATTGTGTGTAGTTCTGGTCACCTCCTTACAGAAAGGATTTAAAATTACTAGAGAAGGTGCAAAGGAGATTTGAGAATGGTGCCAGGACTGAAAAAAACGTACCCATGAGGAAAAATTGGACAGGTTGCAGTGGTTTTCCTTGTAACAAAGGAGGTTGAACAGCATCTTAACTGAGGTGAGAGGGGCCTGGATGGAGTGAATGAGCAGAACCTATTTACGTGAACAGACAGGGTGGGAGGTTGAGGGGTGACCCTTATTGAAGTTCATAAAATCATGAGGGACATAGATAAGGTGAATAACCAAGGGTTTTTTCCCTACGGTGTGGGAGTTCAAAACTAGGGGACATATTTTTAAGATGAGAGGAGAAAGATTCAAAAAGGACATGAAGGGCAATTTTTTTTACAGAAGGTGGTTTGTATGTGGAATGAACTTCCAAAGGAAGTCGTGGATGCAGATACAGTAGCAACATTTAAAAGACATTTGGATAAGTACTTGAATAGGAAAGATTTGGAGAAACGTGGGCCAAATGCAGGCAAGTTGGATTAGTTTGGTTTGGGAGCATGGTCGGTGTGGACTAGTTGAACCGAAAGGTCTGTTTCCATGCTGTATCTCTCTATGACAAGATTAGGTGGCATAGATTTAAAGTGATTGATAGAGATTAGAAAGGAGATAGACCATAAGGAATAGAAACAGGAATAGGTTGTGTGATTCCTCAAGACTGGTCTGCCATTGAATCATGGCTGGTTGACATTCCTCACATCCAGTTTCCTTCGTTTCCCTGTAATCCTTGGTTCCTAGACTGGTCAAGAATCCATCTGTCTCAGGGCATAAATTCTCAACTCCTGTAAATGGCATCTGGATGTGCATCTCTGGTGGGAAATGGGATTAGGCTGTTGGTGGTTCTGACACAGGCACCAGAGAAAGTCAAGTGCCTCATTCTTTGCCATAAACATTTCTAATAAGTTTTAAGTTGATTCACAAAAGAAATGAAAACGATGTGAAGAATTTTTGTTTTCGTTAAAGCAGGAGTTGTCTTGGGCTGCAATGCATTGCTGAAGAGCTGGCGGTAATCAGAGTTCTAATTCCTAAAGCTAATTGTATACTCATTTTTGAAACAAAAATAGAAATCACTGGAAAATCTCAGTGGGTCTACGAGCATCTGTGGAGAGAAAATATATTTTTGAAGGAAGTACATTTGCAGAGACAGAACAGGACGTGGGCCTAACTGAATATCTCTCCCAAGGCATAGCAATTAAGTAGAATTTTTTTTTAGACCTATCATATAGAGTAAGAGGAACAAGTTATTCATTGATCTTTACCAAAGGCCATCAGGCAGTGTGAAACCAACTGGTGTATGGTAACAAAAAGTGCAGGAGATCACAGCCAGTCAGGCATGATTCCAAGGAGAGAAAACAAGCTAACGTTTCGCGTCTATATGACTCTTTATCAGATCTGAAGTGGAGTGTGGAGGGAGCACAATTTATGTTATGGTGGGGCAGGGGAGATCAGAGTTCTGGGAGAGAAAAGATATTGATAGTTCAAGTTAAATGATCAGAATGTAAGAAATCCAGGATAAGGGTGTGAATAACTGCCAGACTGGAAAGAACAGACCTGGAGTGGGGAGAGAGAACATGGTGACAGAGAATGTAACGGGTAAAGCTAAAAGAAAGGGAAGGAATGGGTTCACAATTTGAAGGTTTTAAACTCAATATTGAGCCCAGAAGGTTTCAAAGTGCCTAGTTTGAAGATGAGACGTTGCTCCTCCAGTTTTCGCTGTGATGGCTTTTGAAAACGTTGTCAACGTTTGAAATGTGGATTTCCCTCAGTAAAATCTTTTGTTTTACCTTCAGGAACTTGAGTGGGTCATGTTCCTTCATCTGACTCTGCAACTTTGATAGTTCTCGTTCAACGCTACCTAACTCCTGTTGGATCCCACTGAATGATTTTTCCATTGTTTGTATAATCCTGTCCTCTTCTTCTCTGAGATCTCTGAGTAAACGCCGCTCTTTCTCAGTGAGAATCTGGTGCATTTTAGCGAACTCGGATGTGATGTGGTTCTGCAGACTGCTCGCCTGTTCCTACAGAATAAAATGAGAAGTATCATTAACGTCCCGCCATAAAAAGTAAGCGGATCCCTGAAAATCAGCACATGGACGAGCCCTCACCTTAAATTCAGACAAGAGCCGCTTCTGCCGCTGTTCGGTCTCCTGAACCGCGACTTTTCTACTTGTCGCCGATTCTAAATGTGGTTTCAGTCGATCCTGGAACGACGAGTCAAATTGGAAAATCAGAGCTTTGGACAAAAAGAAAATTATGCAACAAACCAGAAGTGAAACCCTCCAAATTGTTTTCTTTTACCTTGTACATCTCCGCAGCCTCGTCTATCGGTAGGAACTCATGAGATTTGTGTTCCCGCGAATCTCTACAGATGAAGCAAATCAGTTTCTTGTCAGTTTCACAGAACAGCTTCAGTTCTTCCCGGTGTTTCCGGCAATGAAATTTCTGGTCCTTCTGCTTCGACTCCAGTTTCAGATTCCTAGCTTTCTCGGCCAGACTTGCTAAGGCCCAGCTGGCTCGGAGGTTTCTTTCCGGAAACTCCTGTCGACATTCCGGGCAGGAGTTTATCTCCTTGATTTTCCAACTCTGGGTGATACAGGAGCGGCAGAAGTTGTGTCCACAATCCAGTGAGACCGGATCGGTGAAGAAATCCAGACAAATCGAACAAATCGCTTCCTCGGTCCAATTTTCAGCCTTCTTTCTGTCCGCCATATCTTCAGCAAGTGTGTTCCTGCTTCCGAGTCGGTTTCACTTTCGTTGATCATCAAGACGATCGGCCGGCTGTTCTCCTCGGGGTTAGCCGGGGCGGGGGCGGGTGGGGGTTGCGAATTACCTAAACCCTGGAGAAAAAGCGAATTCCCCCAAGGAAAATTACATGAAAAACAAAAGGCATTCGGCGAAAAATGAGTTTCACGTTCATGGCTTTTCATTAAAAATCTATTTTTCTCTCCACGGATGTCATCAGTTTCCAGAGAACCCTTACGGTGTATAAGCAGGCCATTCGCCCCTTCGAGTCCACTCCGACCCTCCGAATAGCATCTCACCCAGACCCACCCCCTGCTCTATCCCTATAACTAATCCACCTAGTCTATACATCTCAGGACGGTATAGTGTGCCTAAGCTACCTAACCTGCACAGGTAAGGCGGGAGAAGACCAGAACCCACGCAGACATGGGGAGAATGTGCAAACTCCACACAGAAAGCCGCCCGAGGCTGTAATCAAACTCTGGTTCTTTGCACTGTGAGACAACAATGCTAACCATTGAGCCACTGTGCCCCTCCCTGCTTTCTTTTCAGATATCCAACATTTGCATTAGAGAAAATGGATCTATGGATGGTATAATTTAAAAAAAATCCATACGAAAATGTTTGCCTGCTGCCGACAGGAGGCAAATGTTTGTAGTCCCAAGTCCCCTTTTTGTTTTCCTACATTCTGCAATCGGCTGCCGGCGCCTCCGGCAAGACCAGCACCTGTTTGCCACCCCATACTGTGATTGGACTGAGTGACTTGCGAAGTCTTTTCAGAGGATGCAAAAACACAAATTGCTGGAAAAATTCAGCTGGTCTGGCAGCATCTGTGGAGAGAAAGCAGAGTTAATGTTTCAGGTCGAACAGGTAGTAAATTGTGCTTGTGGGCTCCTTCAAGATGAAATGCTATATTGTGAGTGAGGATAGCGACCTTGTGAGTCTAACTCAAAGAAATTTGTTAAGTAATGTGACTGTACTGTGGCTTTAAGAAATGTGTTTTGTCTTGGTTTCTTTTAGAGAAAGATTGAGCTGCAGGTGACCAGCAGTCTAGAAGAAGATAAAAAAAAGTGTGAAGCCTTGGATAACACAATGTGGAGCTGGAGGAAAGCAGCAGGCCAGACAACATGAGAGGAGCAAGAAAGCTGACATTTCGGATGGGGACCCTTCTTCAGAAATGTCAGCTGGCCTGTTGTGTTCCTCCAGCTCCAGACTGTGTTATCTCTGACTCCAGCATCGTCAGTTCTTTCTATCTCTGTGTGAAGCTTTGGGTGTTTTTTAAGTTGGAACAACAGAAGCAGTCTGAATGGGTGCAGTCAAACTCCCGCCCACAAAACCAGCATTTTTACATTTTTTTCAGTAACAGACGCTGCTGGAGGTGCGAACAAGCTGCCATATCTCTCTTTGCTACAACTGAAAGCTGGAGTTCTCTCTCCCTCACAGAATGTATTTTGATGTTCTCTCCTCTTGAATGGGAGAACTGCATGTGAGACAATCCATTTTCTGAATTTGCCTTTTGCCAAGGATACGTTTATGGAATGTTGCTATATTGGAACAGTTAATTACTGGTAGTTATTGTTCTGTTAAATTTTCCAAGAGAGTTATGTTATTCCAATTCCTTCTTTCTTTTACTGTATTTTAATAATAGTGGATGAGTAAGTGTGTTTTGCTTTCTATCTGGTAGTTTGACCAATCAAATTGCACCTGGAATGCAACACTTTACATTTACCTGTAAAATAAGAAAAAGTCAGGGTCTATCTTCTAAATAATTTTAGAATAATAAAGATTACACGAATTTCACCTGCATTTCTACAGCACAGTACCCTCATGGCTACAAGAACAGGTCAGAGGCTAGGACACCTGCAGTGAGTTACTTAACTCCTGACTCCACAAATTGACAAGGGCGCAAGTCAGGAGTTTGATGGAATAGTCCCTATTTGCCTGAATGAGTTCCAACAACACTCAAGAAGATTTAAACCACCCAGAACAAAGCAGACACTTGATTGGCACCACATCTACAAACATTCACTCACTCCACCACCGAAGCACTTTAGTAGCAATGTGCCCATACTCAAGATGCACTACAGAAATTCATCAATGCTTCCTAAACACTTTCTGAATCACCTGCAATTTCTCCTCCAAGCCACTCACCATCCACATTTGGAAATATATTGCTGTTCCTTCAGTGTCACTGGTTCAAATGTTGAAACTCCCTCCATTAATGGCACTGTGACTGTGCCTTCACCAAACTGACTAGCCATTCAAGAATGCAGCTCACCACTACCTTCTCAAAGTCAGCTAGGAATGGGCAATAAGTGCTGGCCCAGCTAGTGATGCCCAAATCCTATGAGTGAATTAGGAAAAAGTAGTAAGACAAGTAAGGATAATGGATTTGCTCCAAAAGCGTGGAAGTGAACAAGATGGGCTTTCACAACAATTGATTATGGTTATCATGGTCATGATTACTGAGACTAATTTTGAATTCTAGATGCATTAATTGAAATTTCACCAGCTATCACTTAAACCCAGCTCTCCAAAATTTTAGCTTGGACCTCTGGGTTGCTAGTCTGGTAAGGTTGCCACTAAACCACAATCTCTCCCATTATGAGGGAGCATCAATGCTCCTACTAAACTGCACAGGGAGCCAAAAGTCCACCACATGGGCAGTTTGTGCATAGACATTCAAAAAATAAAAATTCTGCACCCACACATTTAAATGAATAAGTTGCATATAACAAAAAAAAAACTATAGGGAATATTGATGAACACCCTGAACAGTCCCTTGTTGTTTCAATATGCACAGTATGTAAGCAACACAAAATACTTTGAATAAGGGTTCACCTAAGATGCTCAAGACTTTGGAGAAGAAACAAAAAAAGGCATCCAATTTCTTTTTGCCTGATCATACTAGGGTTTCTGTAGCCATCCAATACTTCACCAAATAAAATGTCCTGCTTCATGCATTACTACTTACTGGCTATTCTATTGTCTGTTGCATCATATAGACAGGTTAAGCAAATGGGCAAAACTTGAGAGATGGAATATAATGTGGGAAAATGAGAGGCTATGTACACTGGCAGGGGAAATAAAGGAGCTGAATATTATTTAAATGGAGAAAGACTGTAGAAAGCCTCAGAACAGAAAGATTTGAGAGTCCTTGAGCATAAATCACAAAAAGCTAGCATACATGTTCAGTAATAGGCTAAGCAAGCTTCATAAGACACAACTACAACAATTAAGAGGCATTTGGATGGGCATATGAATAGGAAGGGTTTAGAGGCATATGGGGTAAATGCTGGAAAATGGGACTAGATTAATTTAGAATTAATTAGCACTTGTTTCCATGCTGTACGGCTCCATTAATCTATTACTACTCAGACCAAGGCTGGACTACAGTGAACAGTCTTGCCTCCCTTATCCGGGGAAAGGTATATCAGCATTGGAGACAGTTCATAGAAGTCTCATTAGGCTGATCCCAAATATGGAGGGACTGGCTTATGAGCAGAAGTCAAGTAGGTATAGAAAAAATGAGAGCAACCTCATTGAAACATGAGAAACTTGGAGGACTTGACAAAGTCAATGCAGAATTGTTGTTTCCCCCTTGTATGAGAGTCTAGGAACAGAGGGCATAATCTCAAAATAAGGGGTCTCAGATTTGGGACAGAGATGAAGAAAAATTTCTTTTCTTAGAGGGTAGTGAATCTGTGGAATTTTTTTTTACCATAGTGGGTTGTAGAGGCTTGATTGTAAATTACATTTCAAGGCTGAGATAGAGGAGCTGAATATGAATTAAATAGAGGAAGACAACAGAATGCTATGGAAAAGAGGAATTTTCAGAGTCCTTGTCCTAATTTACAAAAAAAAAAAACTGGCACCAAGTTCAGCAATTAATGGGGAAAGCATATAGAATTTTGGCATTTATTTCAAATGGAATACTTTATAAAAGTGCAGAGGTCTTGCTAAAACTATGCAAGGAGCTAGTCAGACCATGGTTGGAATACTGTGAACAGTTTTGAGCTGTTTATCTAAGGAAAGATATACTGGCACTGAAGGCAGTCCAGAGAAGGTTCACTTGGCTAATACCAGTATGGAATGACTATCTTATGAGGAGAGGTTGGGTAGGGTGGTGCTGTACTCATTGGAATTCAGAAGAATGAGAGGGAACCTTATTGAAACATACAGATTCTTAAAGGATAGATGGGTAGATGTGGAAAGGCTGTTTCCCCTTACGGGAGTGTCTAGGACTAGATAGTATAATCTCTGAATAAAGGGCTCAAGCATTTAAGCCAGAGATGATGACGTATTTCTCCATGCAGTGAGTAATTAATTTGTGGAATTCCTTCCAGCAGAGAGATGTCATTAGGATATTCTAGGCTGAGATAAGACAGAATTTTAGTCAGTAAGGGAATCAAGGGTTATGGGGGGAAAGTAGGAGAGTGGATCATCAGAAGATTATCAGATCAGCTGTGATCTCATTGAGTGGCAGAGCAGACCTAATCAGCCGAATGGCCTGTTCTGCTTCTATACATTATGCTCTTATCGACTATCTCAATAATTGGCCAGCAAAAGAACTTGTAAATTTACTGGTTTCAATACTACCAAAACATAACATTTAGTATACTTGACCACCAAAAGCAGGAGTGGCCATTCAGCCCTTCAAGTCTGTTCCATTTAGATAACAGTTAACCTAGACTTTGATTCCATTTGCACCCACTTTGCTCAATATCCCTCAATACATTGAAAGGGATGTCCAAGATTTTGTTGAATGAGTTTGATTTGAAGGAGGGTTCAACAAGAACAACAACTGGATCTATAGGGCAATAAAGTGTTTAAGGAAATATATCTCTGAACCTGGCATTGAAACAAACTTACTCAACCTGCACACAATGGTATGGATCTGAAAGCAACCAGAGTTGTTGACCAGAGTTGTAACAACCTGACATCAGTGGTGGGGAAGCTGCTGGAGAAGATACTGAGGGATAGGATCTATTTTCATTTGGAAGAAAATGGGCTTATTAGTGACAGGCAGCATGGTTTTGTACAGGGAAGGTCATATCTTACCAACTTGATGGAATTCTTTGAAGAAGTGACAAAGTTGATAGATGAGGGAAGGGCTGTAGATGTCATTTACATGGACTTCAGTAATGCGTTTGATAAGGTTCCCCATGGTAGGCTGATGGAGAAAGTGAAGTCGCATGGGGTCCAGGGTGTACAAACTAGATGGATAGAGAACTGGCTGGGCAACAGGACAACAGAGTTGTAGTGGAAGGGAATTTCTCAAAATGGAGAACTGTGACCAGTGGTGTTCCTCAGGGATCCGTGTTGGAACCACTGTTGTTTGTGAAACACAAAAATGATCTGGAGGAAGGTATAGACGGTCTGATTAACAAGTTTGCAGATGACACTAAGATTGGTGGAGTAGCAGATAGTGAAGGGGACTGTTGGAAAATGCAGCAGAATATAGAAAGCTTGGACAGTTGGGCGGAGAAATGGCAGATGTAGTTCAATCCAGGCAAATGCGAGGTGATGCATTTTGGAATATCCAATTCAAGCTCGAACTATATGGTAAATGGAAAAGCCCTGGGGAAAATTGATGCATAGAGAGAGCTGGGTGTTCAGGTCCATTGTACCCTGAAGGTGGCAATGCAGGTTGATAGAGTGGTCAAGAAGGCATACGGCATTCTTTCATTCATCGGATGGGCTATTGAGTACAAGAGTTGGCAGGTCATGTTGGAGTTGTATAGGACTTTGGTTCAACCACATTTGGAATACTGCGTACAGTTCTGGTCGCCACATTACCAAAAGGATGTGGATGCTTTGGAGAGGGTGCAGAGGAGGTTCACCAGGACATTGCCTGGTATGGAGGGTGCTAGCTATGAAGAGAGGTTGAGCAGATTATGATTATTTACATTAGAAAGACGAAGGTTGAGGGGGGACCTGATTGAGGTCTACAAAATCATGAGAGGTATAGACAGGGAGGATAGCAAGAAGCTTTTTCCCAGAGTGGGGGACTCCATTACTCAGGGTCATGATTTCAAGGTGAGAGGGGAAAATTTCAAGGGAGATGTGTGTGGAAAGTTCTTTACCCAGAGGGTGGTGGATGCCTGGAACACGTTGCCAGCAGAGGTGGTAGAGGCGGGCATGATAGTATCATTTAAGATGTATCTAGACAGATACATGAATGGGCAGGGAGCAGAGGGATACAGATCCTTGGAAAATAGGCGACAGGTTTAGATAGAGGGTCTTGATCGGCGCAGGCTTGGAGGGCTGAAGGGTCTGTTCCTGTGCCGTAATTTTCTTTGTTCTTTGTTCTTCTTTGTTCAGAGTTGAGGCAGGTCATAAACCAGGAGTGAAGGAATGAGATGTTGGAATAAATGCTGTAGATTTCTATTTTACCAAAATGTGGATATGGTGTGTGCGGGATATGAATGTATAACATTAAAGGAATAAGAGAGAAAGCACATTCCATAGCGACTAAAATTATAGAATATGATTGATGTATCCCACTAACAAAGTAACAAATAAAACACCAGGATGCACATTAATATGATTAAAATTGAAAAGTAATACAGTAACGTTTAACTTGTAGAGAACATTGGATAGCCAGCACTTGGGGAACTAAGCAGAATTTTAATACACATTGTCTACAAAGTGTATCCATAGATGCAGGTAGAAAACAGATTCAGAAGTCTGAGTGACTTTAGTTGTAAAAAATGGACTGGTGCTCTGTTTACCATGTAAAAGAAGGCTAAAGAATGATCTGATAGAAATCGTAATAAGTTTTGAAATGATCTGATAGGCTGATGCAAGAAAAAAAGGCAGTGAATAGCATTGATCATTACAACCCAACTAACATGGCTTTGATGGTGGATTAATTATTGGAAAGAAATTTGAGAGATGCTGCAAATTGTGTTTTCAAAAGGCAAACATTAATGTCAGTATGGACTTCTTGAAGAAAGGTCATGTCCAAGTAACTTGATCAACCTTTTGTGGGAATCTAACAAGGAGAGTTGATAAGGGTAACACATTTGTGTAGTCAGCACACATTTTAGTGAGGCTTTGATAAGATTCCAATGGAAGATTAGACATAAAAATAAACACCAACAGGGTCAATGGGCAGTGATATACTGGACCCAAAACTGGTTCAGTGACAGGAAGCGAAGAGTACTGTTTGTCAGGTTGTTCTGTGAATGGGAGGTTGTTTCCAGTGAACAAAGCTCAGTACTGCATTGCTTTCTATTTGAGAAATATAGCATTGATTTAGATGTCAAAGTAAGGGGCATGATTATCGAGTTTGCAGGTCATGTAAACATTGGTTGTTTAGCTGACAGTGAGGAAGAAAGCTGGAGACTACAGAAAGAAATCAGTGAGCTGGAATGTGACAAATGGAATTCAATCTGGATAAGTGTGAGGGTCTGTTTCTAGGGGGGACAAACAAGATGAAGGAATAAGCAAAACCTGTTAGAATACTGAGAGTTGAATCTGAGATCCCTGAAGGTAATTGACCAGGTATATGAGTGATTAGGAAGACTTACAGAGTACTCCCCTTTCTCAGTGATGCCTAGAGAATAAGAATAGTGATATTATGCTAGAATTATGTCAAACACTAATTGGACTACCCTGGAGTATTGTTCACATTCTGGTCACCTTATGTCAATAACTTTGTGATTGCATGAGAATATTTACAAAGGGCACTTATGAGGTTGCTGCTGGGAATGGAAGACTGGATTGACTGGTATTGTTTTCTCTGAAGCAGAAGAGGCAGAAGGAATAGTTATCTGAAGTGTATAAAATTACAGTTGGCTTTGATACGGTGACAGGATTAATCTATTTCCATGATTCCCACAGATGCTTCCAGACCAGTTGAGTTTAGCCTGCAATTTCTGTTTTGTTTTCGATTCCCATGATGTTGAGAAGTCAATAACCAGGTGATGTGGATTTAAAGTAGTTGGCGACAATTTATAGCTGAGTCAAAGAGAATTTTGTTGTGCACAGAGGGTGGTAGGAGCAGTTGGGTGGCAGAGGCAGAAAACCGCATCATATTTAACAAAATACAACTTGGCTATGCACTTGATGTGTGAGATGATGGACAAACAGTTGGAAAGTGGTATTTGGTTTGTTATCTCTTTTTAAGTCAGTGCAGATGCAATAGTTTTAGGTTAAAATTTAAACTTGAATCACAATATTTATTTCACGTGAAACTCCAGAAGGAAAATAAATGCAGTGAAACTTTGAATGATGCATACTGTTCCAACTTGTTTTTTGTATGCATCACAAGTGCTTCAGTACAACCAGTGCAGTAGGTAATAAAAATAGTGAATGGAGGTGTAGAGAAATAGCAGGAGTTTGGCAGTAGGTAATATTGCTCATTTGAAGATCCAGTACAGATGCGATGGGCTAAATGGCTCCATTCTGCACTGTAACACTTCTGTTAATCTGTGAATATATGAACACTCAAATTAAGAGAGAGAGTAGACCATCTAATTCTCATACATGCTCCTCTATTTAACAAGGATGATCTGATTACTTCAAATTCCAGTCCACCCCGATAACCTTTCACTGTATTGCTCATCGCAAATCTATTTTCCTCTGCCTTAAAAGTATTCAGAGATTCTTCCACAGCTTTTTGAGGAGGAATGTTCTAAAGACTCACAGCCCTTTGCAAGGATAAAGTTATTTAGCTCTGCCTTTATTTTTTAACAGTAATCCCTAATTCCACATTCTTCTATAAGTGGGAGACATCATTTCCACATCATCTTTACAAGACCCCTCAGGATGGTATATATTTCAATTGGACATCTCTCAATCTTCTAAGTCCCAATGGATATAAATCTAGTCTGCCCAACTTTTCCTCATTAGGCAGCTCATCTATTCCAGGTATTAAGCTGGTAAACATTCCCTGAACTGCTTCAAACACATTCATATTCTTTCTTAAATAGGAGACCAATACTGTCCACAATACTCAAGACGTGGTTTCATCAGTGCCCTGTAAATGAAGCACAACATTCCTACTTTTTCTTTGATTTCCCTTGCAATAAATAATAACATTCTACTGGCTTTATGGTTGTACCTGCGCACTAACCTTTTGCAATTTAAGCACTAGGACACCCAGATCCCTTTATATCTCAGAGCTCTCAAATCTCTTACCATTTAGATAATACCATTTTTAATGCTTTTCTTGGGAAAATGGACAATTTAAAATTTTCCCACATTATACTTCATTTTCCTGATCTTTTCTTATTCACTTAATCTATCTATATCTCTTTGTAACGTTCTCACATGCTTTTA
Organism: Ginglymostoma cirratum; assembly: GCA_024137785.1. Taxonomy (NCBI): domain Eukaryota; kingdom Metazoa; phylum Chordata; class Chondrichthyes; order Orectolobiformes; family Ginglymostomatidae; genus Ginglymostoma; species Ginglymostoma cirratum. Next base: position 19,988,632 of record JAHRHZ010000002.1, read on the forward strand.
ACAGCTTACATTCCAACTTTCTGTCATCAAATTGAACAACCATTCCCTTGGTCCCTTCATCATTCAGAATAAACTAATGATCGGTCAGAGGATTGGTGGGAGAAGGTGGACTGGTAGCCAACTTCAAGACTAAAGCTGAGTGTTCCATAAAGTTTGATCCTACACTGATAAGTTGCATTAACAGCTTGAACTCTAAAACAAAATTTCTAAATTTATAGATAACATCAAATTCAGGGAATCTTTGGGGTGTGGTGGTGGTCACCTAGTCAATGATGAGAAGGACTGCAACATAATAGACAAGAACTTATTAATCTTGAAGAATGTGCAAATAATTGACAAATGAAGTTTGACATTTTAAATGGGATTGAAACATCAAAAATAGGAGCAGGAGTCGGCCATTTAGTCCTTCAAACCTGCACTCACATTCAGCATGACCACAGTTATCATCCGACTGACCTAATGAAAATCTTTATAATTCTGAAATATTTGCTAGAGAATGATTCAATTTCTTGGAGACAGCATGACTGTAGACCATCAACAAATGACTGTAAGGCATCATTTAAGAAGAAATTAGATAGTCTTATATAACAGAAGGGAATAGCAAGTTACAACTGAACTAGTCTCTCTTCATACATTAGCCCTACCATGCCAAGAGTCTGTTCTGGTAAATTTTTGTTATACTCCCTCCATAGCCAGGACTTCCTTCCACAGTTAAGGAGACCAAAACTACGTTCAGGATACCTAACTGTCTTCTCACCAAACCCTTGTACAATTGCATCAAGACTTCCCTGCTCCTGTACTCTAACCATTTTGCATTCCATGTAGGATTTTGTTTGGGTAGGAAGAAGAGGAAAGTAACTTATTACCTGGAACATGCAAGTCTAGGTAGAGAAATAACAGGAAATGAAAGTAAAAATACATCTATTATTAAAGTTTACACCTCAAGTTAACAAGTCAATTAAAGAAAATCGAACACTAGATTTTATTTCCAAACATGTTCAACTGAAATTTAGGGAATTCCTGCTCAATCTGTATTGAACATTGATTGAATCACAGCTGGAATAATATATGCAGTTCTTGTTGTCATATTATACAAGATGTAGAGACTCTGGAGAGGTTGCAAGAAAGATTTACAAGGATACCAGTGATACATAGATATCCTTATCAGAAAAGCATTGTTAGGCTGATTATCTTGAAAGAGAGAAAGCTTAGGGGTGATCTAATGACAGTCTTTGTAGTTCTGAAAGGATTTGATAGAGTGGATACAGAAATGATTCAACTTGCCAGAGAGTGCATAACTATAGACCATTAATATAAGACCCTGTAACTTAAAGGTAAATTTAAAGGTATATAAGAGAAAGGAATGGCCAGTTACAATGATAGTTTGAGACGACAAATGTGACAGCAGACTTGATTGAAGTATAATAGTGGCAGATACTGGTCATATCAAACAGAGGATCTTTAAGAAGAATACTAAATGAAGAAAGTGAGGAAGAAAGGGGCATACAAAATAACTTCAGAGATTAGGTACCTAGGCAATTGAAGACACCATCGTAAACAGTAGAATGATTAAAATCATGGATGCTCAAGTGACCAGAAGTATGAGTGTGGATATTTCAGATGATTGTGGTATTGAGATGTTATTTTAACTAGGAGCTTATGTAGCACAGCAATGATCAAGAGCTTAGTCTAGCAAAGATATAGCTGACAGAGTTTTAGAAGACCCGTAAAGTTTACAAAGGTAGAAAGTGAGGTTTGACTAACAATGCAGACAGGAATGCCCCATCTTCAGTGTTATGTACATACACTATGGGAAATGTGACTGGGAACTGTCACATACCATAATTTTATCTCCTATGTATAAAAATTGCTACTAGAATGGGCTTGTAACATTTTCAATCCCTTCTAGCCTCAGAGCTGATTACATCTCAGACTGGAGCTGTGCCCACATGAGCCACCATTAGGTTATAGCAGAAGAAGGATTTAACATCACAATCATAGCAAGACACTAAATTTATTTTAACTTTTCTTCCAGCTCCAGCCTCTCTGACTCTGGACCTGGATCCCTGGCCCATCCTGTCTCAGGACCGGACCACTGTGAAGCTCGGAAACAGATGACACTCGCAAACACTGTGGAGCGGTTTGGTCACGTTCCATGTGTCCTGGGATAGAGGGGGTTCATGCCAGGGAGACATTACTGGGAGGTGATGGTTGGGGGAACAAAACTAAATGGGGTTTGGGAGTGGTCCAGGAGTCAATCAACAGGAAAGGGAAATTTGATACAAGACCTGAGACTGGATACTGGACTGTATGCCTCATTCACAGTAATGACTATTTTGATGGCACTTCCCCCTCATGGACACCCCTCACTTTGAGGATGAAACCCCAGAAGATCAGGATTTTCCTGGATTATGAGGGTGAACAGGTGTCATTTTACAATGCAGACAACATGTCCCATTTCCATACTTTCACACACACTTTCACTGACAGGATCTTTCCCATCTTCAATCCAGGATGGAATTTTGGCAAGAAAAACTCAGGACCACTAACAATTCTATGAGTTAAAAGTCATGAACAGTGAAGGGTCCCATTCCTTCAATTCCTCTGGTGGTAACATATCCAGTCATTGATTCTCTTTGCTGTTTGGTGTCTGTGAAGGAGCCTTCATACATTTTTTTTTTGGTTTTGCTTTTTCCCTGCTTTATCTAACAGAAACAGTCCAAACTTCTGATTTGCTTTCCCCCTAGTGCCTGAATAAAGAGCTTTTTAAAAACTGACTCTATTTGTTCATGATGCGCGTGCAAGAGATATTCCCAGCTTCTGGTGCATTATGTCTGTGTATGAGAAATTTCCAGACACTGGTCATTTTTATACTTATTCTCTGGAAAAAAAAACTATTCCTGTATCTGATTCTCTGTGCTCCCACTTACTTTTACTATAACCAGTATTTCCAGTTTTGTTTCATTCTCTGAACAGTGTCCAACTGAAACTTGAAACATTGCCCAACAACAGGTTTCAGTCACCAGTAATCTACCATTCCCAAACAGGTTGTTCTGAGTTTAACCCTTTGTGCCTTAGGAAATTTCTGTTGGGGTATTTGTTTCTGTGTTGACCTGTAACCTACATGTGTCTACTATTTTTGTGGACCCAGTAGCTCCTTAAAAGTTCTTCATGAGGTCACAACCAGGAGCTGACTATTGTTTTCATTTAAAAAAAACTGAGATGCTAGAATTCAGAAATAAAAACAGAAATTACTAGAAAAGTTCTGGAGGTCTGGCAGCATCTGCAGAGGGAAAGCAGTGTTAACATTTCAGATCCAGTGTCCCTTCGGGATACTGAAAAAGGGTGAGTTGAAAATCTTAGTGCCCTGGCTTTGGTGATGGTAACGAGTTCTGAAATTAGGCAGATTGCATGAGGATTTCAATAAGCCTGATTTAAATTTTGACTCTTCTTATGTGTAGAGTTTCAAGCTTGTATGATATGAAGTGTGATGTTGCGCAATTGCTCCTGAGGCCTTACGATCAATTTCAACTTCAGTGTACATTTTGTGTGTGTGTGTGTGTGTGTGTGTGAGAGAGAGAGAGAGAGAGAGAGAGAGAGTGAGAGAGAGTGAGAGAGTGAGAGAGAGAAAGAGGCCAGGGTGCCACAGAGACATAGCATATGTGACCTACACAACATAGTTACAAAGAAGAGTCATTGGAATCGAAACGTTTACTCAGTTTCTCACCCCACAGGTGCTGCCAGACCAACTGTGTTTTTCCAGCACTGTTTGTTTTTATTTCAGATCTTCAGTATCCCCAGAATTTTGTTTTCATAAGTGACCCCAGAAAGGATACAGGTAGTGTAGATCAGCAAAACATGTGGGGAGTCTGAGAGGGGGAGGCTGGTCTAAAAATGAAAAGCTGCTTATTTGCCTTTTCTTGTTAGCATACTGCCCACTTGACCATCACTCTTGAAGTCAGCTTAAATGTGTGTACTTATGATTTTCAAGGCTTTCATCTCTGTCAGAGTGTTACTGAGTAGCATATTCTCAAGGGCATGTCCTTATGCCTACCAAAGTCTGCTCAAATAACATTAAATGCATTTAACTTCAGATTGTATTCCTCTTACCAATTGTTGAGATTGTTGGGTACTCCCTGGGTCTCACACTGCTGGCTGTAGCTGATATATCACATTGTCTCTTTCTATTTCAGACCCATGTAAGAGCAATTCAGAAAGTTCCTGTCACTGGCCTTTTTCCTGTAGTACTGCAATTGTTTTCCTTGCAGGTACTTAACTAATCTGATTTTGAAAACCTCCATTAAATTTGCTTCCAACACCTTCTCAGGCAGTGCATTCCAGATGATTATCATTATCTACATGAGTAAGCCTTTCTTCATGACTACTTCAAATATTTTGGATCAGTCTCATCAGATTCTCAACCCTTACACAAATGGGAATAATTTCATTCTGCCCACTTCCCTCCGGATTTAAAGCAACATTATCAACTCGCCTCTAAATCTCCTTTGCTGTAGAGTGAGCAACTCCAATTTCTCACATCTACGCACTTAATTGAAGTTCTACATGCCTAGAACCATTCTCACAACCTTTTCTTTGCCCTTTTAAAACCCTTCAACATTTCCTTGCAGTTCAATGCCTAGAGCTGGAAAAGTTTCCTTGCTTTTGTAATTCATGCCAATATTTACGAGTCCAAGATCTTGTCTGCTTTCCTAACTATTTTGTCAACCTTTCCTGACATCATCAATGTTTCTATACATGTACTCCCAGGTCACTTGGCTCCTTGAGAATTATATGTTTTATTTTATTTCATTTATTTTTACTTTTTCTTGATCTTTCTACCATGATATATGATGTCTCATATTGATTTCTTAATCTGCCACGTGATCATCCATTCACCACCCTGTGTGTACTGTTTAAACTATTACTATCCTCTCCATGGTTCATTACACTTCAAGGTTTTTATACTGTAATTAATTTTTGAAATTACACCCTGTGCACCATTTTATAGTCATTTACATATCATGAAAAATAGTTGTCAAGCTTGTAAGGTTTGCTTGTAAATACTTAATTGATTCCAAGAGTGATTACTGGTGGTACTTAAAAGAAAAGCAAACAAAAAAATCACAGGAATTTTAATGGTGGGAAAGTCACTCAGTTGTACTTAATAGCAATTTGGAGAATAAGGGAGAAGAAAAAGCAGCTGATCTCTACATCAGCTAACAAGAGCACAACAGCACAAAAAAGGGAGCAGGAGTCAACCAGGTCTTGTAAATTTCACATGAATAATCTCCAGTGGTTTTAAATTCAGAGGATATAGCTCCAATTTCTTCATCCTCTCATCATGTGACAACTTTCTCTTTCCATGAATAATCTTTTGAATCTTCATTGTACTGCCACCGAAACAAATACATCCATCCTCAAAATTGGTGACCAAAACTCAATGGAAAGGAACATGATAAGGTCATGAAGGCAGAAAATGCTGGAAATGGTAGGGTGCATAGGTAACACCTGTAGAGGGAGAGGCTGAGTTAATGGTTTAGGTGGATATCTTTATGTCAGGAGACGAATTTATTGCTATATTCTGACTGAGGAGCTTCAGAAGAGTCGTAGAAAAGAAATTTAAATTGCAGTGGCAATAGGAGGGAGGACTGCAAGTTGAAAGCAATTTGTTTGATTTATCCTACACAAAGGGACTGAAACATGGAATCTCAGTGCAGTGGATGAACAGGTCCCCGATTAATAGGAGTGAAGAGGTATCTTCCATCAATTTAGAGTTCAAAGGACCGGAAGCTGAGGAATGTGGAAAATAATTTTAATAAGCAGGGACAGAAAATTCTAGCAACTGTCAGAGTTTATCCTTATCTGCAGTTGTCAAGAAAAGAAAAGTGAATAAATCTTTCAAATATTTTCCAAAATCATCTAGAAAAGTAACATCTATTGCTTTTCTGTTCAATAGTACCGGCAAAAGACTGAAATTCAAGAGATCGTCAGTGAGCCAGGGTTTGGTCGTTGGGAATTAAGCCCATATAATGCCCATCCTTCCTTTAGGCATTACTCACAACTTCTCCTTCAAACATATTTCCAAAATTAACGGACACCTGGTCTGTGCACAGGCAGCAGGGGCAGCTGTAAATCCATTGAATACTCACACTGGCCCACACGGACAATTCAGAACAGTCAAAATGAACGGGCACCTCGCCTCGATAACTCCTCAGTGGCCCCCGGCTGTGAAGTGATCGCAGTTTGTGGTTGGGTTGTATTAAGATTTAGTGGTTTGGTGGACGAATTGTCCATTGCCGATGTAGACTCTGTTCGCTACACGGCCTGATGCCAATGATGTGATAATGCCAAACAATTCGGCTTGAAGTTTCTGCAAAGTTCTGATTGCAAACGCCATTCCCCTAGAGGACGCCAACGCGCCCAGTATCCTTCCACTCTTATATCAAACAAATGTGTTTTTACTGATACTAATCGTTCTCGCGACTCGCGTATAACATGATTAAAAAGGCAAATCTGTCGGGGACCGAAAAAGACCTAAGAATTGAGGATGCTGGCGATCCGAAACAAAAACAGAAATTGGTGGAGAAACTCAGCAGGTCTGTGCAATGTGACTTCACGCCTCTCCACAGATGTTGCCAGAACTGTTGGGCTTCTCCAGAACTTCGTCTTTGTTTTTTGGGGGTTAAAACAGGTGCAATTGTAGGACTACTGTATTTTTTATAATTTTGTGCTTATCCGGTAAGATGTGCCTTCCCGAAAACATAATAACAAGTTTTTTTTCCGAAATTGCTTTCAGAGTCATTCCGATTTTTGAAAATTTGGATTTAAATTCCACTATTTTACATGGCGGAATTCGAAGCGAGCACTAGTGTCTAATACCACTAAACATCGCCTTCCTGTAGGTTAGTCGTTGTGTTTACATGTAAACCTGTGCGTTAAATGGAAAGTGTCACACACCTCCAGGTGAAAAGAACAATTGCTGGACCTAGGTTTCGTAACCAATCGGGCCAAGCAGACTTTTATGTCGGTTGTCTCAATCTCAGTCTGTAACTTTTATTGCCTTCGATCTTACAATTAAGATAAAATGAACCCCCAAAAACGTATCGCAATCTTAGGTCTGTTTAGAGGCCAGTCAACAGGAGAATATTAGGTGCAAGTTTTCCATTTGTGTTAATATAGAAAAAAAATGTGAGGTACAGACCTGGGGTCGTGAATCATTTTCTATTAATAGGTCAAAGTTACACAAACTTTGTGCATCCATGATTGAGTGAAATGGTGAACTGCAATGTGAAGAAATGTCCATGTATCCCAGCTATCTGGAATGATTCCCTTATTGATTTATCATTGGTATCCTAGCAAACCGGATTCTCCAACTATCAACAAGTTGATGGAGAAAATAACATAATAGATGTAAACAAGCATTAAACAATATATTAGATATCAACGCCCAGTATTATTCATGGTGAAATTAGTTAAAATGGCCGAGCTGCGGGGCAGACACAGCCCATCTTGTGCACAGCCGTCGCGTTTGCTGTTAACGTAGATTTTTTTTCTTCTTTCATTCCCTCGTAGGAGTTGGGAGTCACTAGCTGGGTCAGCATTTATTGCCCGCCCCTAGTTGCCCTTGAGAAGGTTTGGGTGAGCTGCCTTCCTGAACCCGCTGTAGTCTATGCATTGATATCAATAAGTAACATGTCTGGCCCTCTGACCGTTAACTGCTCATCAACCTTCACTGGCTTCTTTGGAAGGAGAAACTGAATGGGTTTCCATTTTGCCATTGGAACAGCCACGGTCTGGGACTTTGTGTCTCTGGTATTCCTTTGCCCAACCCATGGAAGTTCCACGCAAAATAAACTCTATTTTATTAAAATCACCGCCGACATCAACATCACTTTACCTTGATTTGTCGCCCGCAATAGTGGCTCATAGAACAGTGTCTCTGCCGGGTTAGTATGATTCGCTTTCTATTCATTTGCAGTGGTGAAGAATCCTGTTTCCCCTCTTGCACGCTCCGCCCTGAATCAATTTCCCTGATTGGTTCAGGAAATTCCCATGAAGTTACAGTGGACTGTGCCAACGATGACATCCAATTAAAGCAATTAATATTTTTTTCAAGTCAAGAAGTAAAGCCATGAGGCCGGGTTGAAATCCCACATGTTCCAGTAAGATGTCTGAACAGGTTGATTCAAGATCAGTTGGTATCAGGGATTTTTTCCCCCCCAATCCACCATGGGATTCAGGTATCACTAGCAAGTCCAACATTTATTAGCCATCTCATAATTGGGTTTAAACTGAGTACCTTGCTCAGGTGTTTTATAAGATAATGAAAAGTCAGAAGCTGTGGGTCTGGAGTCTCATAATGGCCAACCGAAGTCAGGATGGCAGATTTCCGTTAGGGAAGGAAATCTACCGTTCTTACGCAGTCCAGCCTGCATATAATTCAAAGCAATGTCGTTGACTCTTAACTGCCCTGTGAAATTTCCTAGGCAGCCAAGCAGTTCAAGGGCAGTTAGAGGAGGGCAACGAACATTGACCTTCCTAGTGATGCCCATATTCCATGAAAGATGAGACGGGTTGAGCCATTTGTTCCAGTCTCCCATGAGAGACTATGTCTAAAAGATTACTGACGTCTATGTACACTACATCCATTATCCTACCCGCTTGTTCTAGTCTTGCTCCTAAACAGTTTTGTAAATGGTAAGCTGCCAATATTTACAGGATCGGATCTTTCGAAATTACTGTAAATTGAAAAGAATTAGACAACCGGAAAGCAGAAATTACTGGAAATGCTCGAAACATGCTTTCATTTCTTTGCAAGAAATTCACGAAGCATTCGTTGTGTCTGTCACTGCACGGGAATGAAACGCGGTGCCTCAGGGCAGTATCCAGCTCAGGAGCAAGACCGGATCACCTGCGACACTGTATGGATATATCTGTCATTCCGAGACTCAGAAAGAGTGAAGCTTTGAGGCGTTATGATTTGTGTACAGGACATTGGATTTTCAAAATGCAGGGATGATACAGTCAATAGCTGCTCACCTTGACCGTTTAAATCATGAAATGCAGTGAGTGGGAAAAGGATCTTCCTTGAAACGCGGAGTCAGCAGATGGGAAATTGTAGAGCGTACCTTTTCGTTTTTTGTCACTACAGACTCGTCAGGCTGAATGGATGTGAACTTACTGACAATTTGTAACAGAATTCTAGCAGTGCCAGTAATACGACAAGCTTTGGAACAGCACTGTTCTGGATTATAAGAATGTAGGAATAGAGCTGAAGGAAGCCAATCGGCCCTTCATGCCTGTCCTGCCACTTCGCGCGATTATGACTGTTTTCGCACCGCCCCTCCACTTCCCTTCCTGTACTTTCTCACTATCCCCTGAATCCCTGAGAGTTCAAAACCTTTACATAGGCATTGACTGAGAGCAAACTTACAAATACGTGGTGCGGACAATTCCAACACTCTCAGGCACCTCACTGGAGTAACTTCCCTTCATTTCAGTCCTAAGTAGTCCGACCTCCGATCCCAGGATTCTGTCCCCACGTTCCATATTCCCCAAACAGTAAAAGAACCTCTCAGCATCTATATTCTCAATCCCTTTCAAGAACTAGCATGTTTCAATGAGATCACGTCTCATTCGGCCGTAGGCCAAACTAGGTCATCCTCTAAATGATCACGTCATCTCAGGATCCGTTCTTGTGAATCTTCCTAACAGCTACTAGCACCAAAATATCCTTCCTTACGTGTGGAGACTGTATTCTGTCTAGTTTCTCATCAAAGGTCATGTTAGATTGAAGCAAGGTTAGGTGCCTTTGCATGCTAACATTTCAGTTCCTTGCAAGCCAACACCACTATCGCTGATCATTTAAAAGCTACACAAAATTCTGTTCTTGCTGCCAAAGGCCAGATAAGAAAGACTTGCATTTATGCAACTCCTTTCTGGACGCTCGGGAGCCATCAAAACGGTTTAGAGTTAATTAAATACTTGCTGGGGTGCGGTTTCTGCTGTAGTAAAGGAAACGAGGCAGCCAATTTGCAACGGCAAGCTTGGTGAACAATAATGCCACTTTGACTAGATAATCTCTTTTATCGCGACACTGGGAGGAAACAGTGAGAAGACGGTGGAGCTGATTTTCCAATGGGACCTGGGTGTCCTTGTCCATGAGTCACTAAAATTTAGTCTGCAAGTGCAACAATCAGTAAGGAAGGGAAACGTTATGTTGACCTTCATCACCAGCAGATGTGACTAGAGAAGTAATGATGTATTGAGGCAATATTATCGAACCTTGGTGAGACGCATCTGGAGTATAGTGCACTGTTTCAGTCTCCTTAGCTCAGCAATGATCTTCTTGCCATAGAGGGCGTTTAACAGAGGTTCAACAGATTCCTCCCTGAGATGAGGACAGATTCAGGAACTGGCCTCTTTGCCGTAGAGATTCGAAGAATGAGAAGCGATTTACACTCAAAGGGTGCGGGGTTGGGGGCAGTTAGTTAGTCAGTGGGAGGTAAGGGTAACATAACCTCTTTGGGCTAACAGTCAATGTTCCCAAAATCCTTTTGCTTTCGAGTTTCTGCAAACGGACTCTTTGACAAGCCCAGCACTCCTTCACATCTTGGCCCCTACCTTTCCCTCCTGACAGAGCAAGGGCTCAAACCTGATCTGGAAGTCAGGGAGCCTCTGATGTTTGTCTCCAAGTCTCACACTGGACCAGACTCAGGCGGGATGAGCAAAGGATTCGTCGAGTTCATATCCAAACTGAGAAAGGCTAGAGCTGGCGAAATGTAAAAATTGCACAGGGGGCTAATTCGATTCTGTCTGACTATCCTTGTTTTTAATTCTCTTGTCTTTTAAGGAGGGTTCTGAGGATTATTGCACTTTGTGACTTGTTTGGTTAGAAAGAGTCTGACAACGTACCTTATAGATCAGATAGAAGAGAAAAACAAAGTTCAACCGTAATAACAGTCAATATTTCAGTCCGATAGTGTTTCTCGTGAAGTCCTAGCTCTGATGAGACGACTCAAATCAGAAATTTTAACTGTTTCTGTCTCCATAGAAGCTTACAGACTTGTTGGGTATTTATAACATTTCTTGTGGTTATTTAACATTTTCAGCATATACAGTGTTTTTATTTTGTCTTTCAATGAATCAACTGTTTTGCCAGAATCTCTATGCGGAATGTATAAAAGAAATGCAGCAAATCACCTGAGGCCTTTAAGCATTTCAAATTAAAGATAGATGCTCAGATCATGGCAATCACTTCAGGTTATACTGATCAATTGCCAGTTAATTGTATTTACAGTCAGATCTAAGATGTATTCCTGGTTATTGAGTAGACACGAGTGCTGAGAGCCCCGCGGACGGCACACCGAACAGTTCGCGCTGTGAAGAGGTGACCAGCAGGAGACGCTAATGGACTGCCAATTGGCAAAACAGGGACTTAACCGTCGGTCTTCCCGCCAGCGCTCAGCATTTGAGGTTGACTTGTAGGACTGGTTGACAGTCATTTATACATTCCCCAATCTGGTTAAATCATACAGCCATTCAAATAAAGAGTAGGAGTAAGCCGCTTATCCATTCGACTTTGCTCCGCTATACCATAAAATATTGCTGATCTGATTCCCGCCTTCCCGGACAACCTTTCACTCCTTGCCCATCAAAACTCTACCTACCGCTTCCTTAGCAGTGTTCAAAGACTCTGCCTCCACTGTTCTTTGAGAAAGATAGCTCCAAAGATTCAGACCCTTTTCGAAAAATAATTCTCCTCGTCTTTGTCTACACCTAACTGCAAGTTCTTCTCCAGTCATACCATGATGTCCCTGTCCCGGCAGGCAACATAGACTCTGGACTATCGCTCTTTGCTGCAGAGAACAGTGCCAAAACCCCGCATTGTATGGCCCACTATGGCCATTACATTCAATTTTCTCTTCCCCTGTATCAGAGTGTCATGTCCAATACTTCATCCATTCTGCACCTGTCATTCATCCAAATAAGTTAAAGAAATTCAAACCTGCTGTACATTTGCAAATGCTTTTGTCCTTTGGGCCCACTTACCTACATCACTAGCAGTGACATCCTCCTTTCCGTGACTGATAACCAAATCAAAAGAACTTTATCCTAAAGGGTGTGGTCACCTCTTAGAATACAGTGTCCAGACAACGTTTACCCTTTCTGCTGTGTCCCATTGTCTGTAGTTCTGCCTCCAACTCAAAAACTCTGAGCCTAAGCTGTTCAACCTACAAGCACTTACTATAGACTTATTTGTCCTCCATCACATAGGTATCCAGGGACGCCAATATGCTGCTACCTTGACACATCATTTATCATATCGTCCTTAATGTCCATTAATTAACTATTTGATTGTTTTAGCCAGTTGTTCCATTGTTCACTGTCTACGTTTTATGTTTTATTAACTATTCAACCACTTTGTATGCTACTTTACATCTTAGAAATAGCACAGATCTTACGTACTTAACAACAATTCAGCGCAACTAGCTTCTTCCCCACTTGTACAGTACAAAAAAGCAATTCCGAGGTGGTGAAAATTTTAGAAAAAGGCAAAGAAGCACCTGCTTCCCTTCTCGATCTAACTGAGATTGTCGTTCAACAGAAAAAACAAAGGACCTTTTTCTGATTTCTCTCCACAGATACTATCAGAGCTGCTGAGTTTTTCCAGCAATTTCTGTTCTTGTTTGAGCTAGTCATTCAACATGCCAGCGAATTGTTCAAAGTCACACTCAATACTAGCTCATACAGAGATGCCTCTATCTATGTATATTCTCTGAGTAAACTCAATCCCGGGTGCAGTGAAACGAAAGTTGTTTCAACACGTCTTCTTTATTAAATAAGTTCATGTTCTCAAATAGAAAGATTAATTGTCCTTGTTCAACCCTGGATGAGATTTAAAATTAAATAGTAAATTTCTACTAAACATTGAATGTGAAATACAACAACATTAGGCTTGAGGGACGAGATTAAGAACTCACTTGCCCAAATGCGAGCACTCTGCCCAGAATTGTGCCTCAATGACTACTAAACATGGAAAAAGGATTCCTTGATGTTTTCAATATTGGGTTCCATTACAACCTGAAATGTCCAATTAGGACATCACGTGAAAGGAAGGCTGTCCCTCCTACAACCACAGATTAACGGGCCCTCTTGTGGCACATTAGTAGTGTCCCTGTCCTGTGCTGGGGGCTGGGGGCTGGGGGCTGGGGGCTGGGGGCGCGGTTCAATTGCTACTTGCTCCAGAGGTTGGAATAACAACTCCAAACAGTTTAATGAGGAAAACTAGGTTATATTTTAAAATATATATATGTGCAACAGCTAAACAGGTCCTCTTGTGGTGCAGTGGTAGTGTCCATACCTATGGAACAAGAGACATGGGTTCAATCCACCTGCTTCAGAGGTCTGTAATAACATCTCTAAACAGCTTACAGATAAATAAGTCATTTTTGAAAATAGTTTAACGCTGAAGCCAGAACCTCCAACTATTATATAGTTATGAAGCAGGGTCCTTCAGTAGGGCTTGCTACCAAAGTTTCTACATCAAAAATATCTGTTAACTGATTTGCAGAGATCATAAAATCACTTGCAAACAAGTAGAATTTGCTCATTCAGCCAATGGAAACTTGACCCCCTTTTAATAAGATATGCCCTGATCTGGGTGTGACCCTAACTACACTTGGCGGTCTGCCACCACAACTACTGCCATTTTCCCCCAACCCCCACCCCCACTCCTACAATAACCCTTGTCAATTAAAACTCTAATAGATTTCACCTCCAAAAATTTCAATGGGCATGATAGGCTCCAAAAGTCTCTATGCAACTGGATTCTAATAACCAGCAGCTCTCTGGGAGTAGAAATTCTTCCTCGTCTCCATTTTAGTTTTGCATGATATATTCATCACCACCATTATTTTTCAGCTCCAAAGTGAGTTAAGAGCGAAATATTTAGAAAATTTGAAAGAACTCACCTGACTGTATAGTTTGGGTATTCATTTCACACCCATGTTTTATAGCTATAAACCATGCCCCAGTAGGTAACATGTCTGCCTCTGAGTCAGGGATGTTGTGTTCAGACTGTACTCTAAAGGTTTGGGCCCTGAATGGGACTTCGAGCATAGTTTTGAGCATATGCTGAGCCGTAGGAGGTGCAGTCTTTTGGGTGAGCTCACAATTCGCCATTCAGGTAGATGAAAGGGAGATCTGTGGCACAATGTAGATTTCTGGGATCTCACTACCTACAATTTGACTGTTGCACTTCCCAAATTGCATCCGTGCCAACGTCTCATTGGCTGTAAAGCTCTGAGGAGTCTTGGGAGCCACGAACTGCGCAGGTCTTGCGTTTTAAATTGTAATTAGTTACATACACTTCTCTCAAGGCATTTGAGGAGAATGCGAAATTTCAAAATATTTGATATAACTTTCTTCTCTGACATAACTTTAAAGGATTCACAAAGTCAGATTTGCAACTTTGGGAAGAGAGATGCAGGAATCCCTTTATGTGGGTGACTATGTCTACCATTTCTCTTTGGGTTCTGTAACGCAAAGCAGCTTTGAATGTGACTGGTTCCTATTGATCAATCAGAGTACATTAACTTTACAACAACCTAGAGTATGGGATTCTCACCACTAAAATGTTTCAGCCATTTCCAAGTTCTAAAGCAGCTAATATATTTTGAATGATAGATATCCTGGCCTAATCAAACTTCTGAAATAAACAGAGGGGGAATAAACATTTAAGTTCCTAATTTAGATCTTTCCGTGTCGTACCGAAACTGTTGTGGCTGTGATTTGCTTCTTATTAGCCCTGTACCTTCTTATGTTCCAATGGGATGTTCTTCGTATTAGAGCCTTCTTACCACTCAGACAAACTCACGGCCACGTCTTAATGTCACTTTTTGATGCTTATTATCAAGGTTTGTCCAGACATTACTCCTGTCGAGTGTAGTGGCTTGCTCTGGGTTGGAAACGCTGTTCAAATTCAAGTTGTTGTTGTTGTTGAACTAAACACACATGTGTCGCCAGTGACCAACCAACCTACTTCCCAATAAAAAGAACAAAAGTATCAGAGGTTAAAAAAGCAAGACGTTATCCTTTTGGTAACGTTACTGGGAATCCAGGGGCCCCCAGGCAAATGCCTTTGATACATGCAATTAAATCGCAGTGTGCCAAGTCATGGTACCATCCTTACTTGCTCTTGCCTACATGTGACTCCAGACCCACAACAATATGGTTGACGCCAAACTGTCCTCTGAGCAATTACAGATGGGCAATAAATGCTGGCCTACTAGTGCCTACATCTCATGAATTTTTTTTTTAGAAAAGTAAGACTGAAAGATAAAGCTCGTCACCGTAATGATAATTCTAACAGCTTCCATCTGAAAGGAAACCTGCTGTCCTCATCTGATCTGATCGACAGGAGGCTCCAGATCCATAACAGTGTGGTTGACACTTGTCTGCCTTCTGCAATAGTCTAGCAAGTCCCTCAGTTCAAGGGCAATTAAATGCCCACCTTGTCAACCACACCCATATCCCGCGAAAGAATAATGAAAAAAGAATGAATTCGTCAGCAAATTACATTAAATGGAATTTCTCTATGAAAGGTGAAGGGACCGTAGTGGTAGTTTCTGTTGATGATAGTTCATTGATACCACTGACAAACAATTGAATGGTATATAGGATATGTCACGAGAAATATTTTCATAACAAAACCCATAGGTATTGTACCGATTGTTTTCAAACATAGCGAACCTGCAGTTGGTGACTCTGATACCTCCGTGCTCCCCTTGTTATTGTGGATAGAAGTGGTCATGTGTTCGGGAGCATGTCTAAGGAACCTCGGCGAATTTTTACCACACTTCTTGAAAATGGCAGAACTACTGCTGCTGAGCATCAATGGTGGAGTGAAAGAACGTTTGCGGATATGGTGTCAATCAAATGGACTGCTTTGTCGTGGATGGTGTCAAGCTTCTTGAGTGTTATTGGAGCTTCCTTCATCCAGGCAAGTGGGGAATATTTCATGATATATCAGACTTGTGTTTCGCAGTTGGTGAACAGTCTTTTTGGAGTCAGGATGTGATTTTCTCACTGCAAGATTGCTAGTCCTGGCCTACTCTTGCAGCCACAATATTGATATGGGTAGTGCAGTTTAGTTTCGGGTAAACGTTGACCCCAATTGCAATACCATTGAATTAGAACCTACGGAGTTGTGAGTTCTAGCGAGCTGTGTACAATTATCAGCGAAAATCCCCACTTCTCACCTTATGATGGAGAGAAGGTGATTGATGTAGCAGCTGAAGATAGCTGGGGTTAGAACATTGCTCCTAAAGGATTCCTATAGATTTGGATGTGCTGGTGTTGACCTGAGGTGGACAAGGTCAGAAATCACGACTCCAGATTATCGTCCAACAGGTTTATTTGAAAACAGATTTTTTCGGAGTTTCAAACACATGAAGAAGGAGTAAGGCTCAGAAAAGTTTGTGTTTTCAAAAAATCCTGTTGGACTATAACTGGTGTCGTATGATTTCTGACCTTGCAGAGATGATTGACATACAACCACCATAAGCACTTTCCACCATGTCATCATAATTCAAACCAATGGAGTATTTCCTCACTCATTCCTAATGAATCCACTTTTGCTAAGATTTCTTGATGTTATCGGGTCAAATACAGCCTTATTAAAGACAATACCTGTAAGACCATTACTCCATAAAACATAGGAGCAGACATTAGGCCATTCGGCCCATTGAGTCTGCTCCGCCATTCAATCATGGCTGATAAATTCCTCAACCCCATTCTCCCGCTTTCTCCCCATAACCCTTGATACGACCATACTTTTCACCACATTTCAGTTCTGGATCTAAACACTTTTGTCTATGATTGAAGGAAAGCCCTAACAAGATCAGGAGCTGAGTAGCCCTGGCAGATCACAACCTGAGCGATAATGAGCAGTTCTGCTGAAGGAACATTGGACTCAAAACGAGAACTCTGTTTTCTGTCTACGGATGCTGCCAGATATACTGAGTTTCTCCAGCACTCTCTGTTTTTGTCAATGAATAGGTTATTGGTAGTCAGTGCTAACTGTTAGCATTGTCGATGAAACCTTCCATGACGTGTGCTCAAGAGTTGACTGATGGGGCAGTAATTTGTTGGGTTCTATTTACCCTCTTTTTGTGTTCAGGGCATAGCTAGGCAATTTTCCAAATTGCCGGGGAAATGCCAGGGAGTGTTGTAGTTGAACTGGAACACCTTGTCTAAACCATAGCAAATTCTGGAGCACTCTTTCTCAGTACTATTGTCAGACTGTTGTTCTAGGCCTCAGTCTAGGTGCCTCCTACCGTTTTTTGATATCATGCAGAGTAAATCTGTTTGGCTGGACACTGGCATCTATGATGCCAGGGAATTCTGGTGGAGGTCGAAGGGAGTCATCCCCTCATTAATTCTAGCTGAAGATTGTTTGAAATACTTTCAGCCTTATCTTGCTATGTTCCCACATCATTGATGATGATGATGTTTCTTGAACATTCTTCCTCCAGCGGGGTATTTAAGTGATCTACCCGCATTCTCAACTGGATGTACCAGGACTGCAGAGCTTAGGTCGTGGAAATGGCTTTGCTCCAATAATCATATGCCATTATAGTGTTCAGCACACAAAATCGTCCTCTTTGGTACCATCACCAGCTTGATACCTCACTTTTCAGTATACCTGGTACTCCTCCTGACACACCCTCCTGCGGTCTTCATTAGACTAAGGTCAATACTCTCGCTTGCCAGCTTTGGAGAGCGGTGGCTATACCGGGTCATGAAGTTGCAGATGGTGCATTTTTCTTAAATCCACTCATGGGATACGGGCATTTATTACCCTACCTAACTGCCGCTGAGCTGAGTGGTTTGTTACGCCATTTCAGAGGGCACATGACAGTTAACCATACTGCCATGGATCTGGAGTCATATGTAAGTCAGACCAGCTGAGGAGGACAGATTTCTTGGAGGACTTCAGTGAGCCAGACGGGTATTTCCAAAAATCGTCAATTATTTCATGGTCATCGGTAGATTCGTAATTCAATATATTTTTAATTGATTCTGCCGTGGACAGTTTCTGCATTAACAGTCTAGCAGTAATACTACTAGGCCACCGCCTCCTCGTGTACAAATCTGCTTAAAAGTTTTTAAGGTTATCTCCCTTGACCGGATATTGCGCCATGGTCTGAACAAGCGGAAATGAGGATTATTCTGCTCCCGCATTTGTTGCCCGCCAAGGGTCGAACCCTGGGGATTTAAGTGCATCGAGAGAAAAATCACGGAAATGCATTTTATATGCGGATCAAACCTACCTCATGCAATTCATAATGAGAAACTCTTCCCTCCGTTAAATCCCGAGTGATTGGAGGGTTCCCTACGGCGTCGCCATCATTTTGTTCCGTCGATTATGGGATACCAACCGCTTTGTCACCAGAACTTCGGTGCACGAAAACCTCAAATGTTGGAGAAATTATGAAGGACTTTTCCCGAGCTCTTCTGATAGAATTAGCCACTGACCAGCGGAAGAGCTCGGGAACCCATAAAAGTAATAAAGGGAAAGTGTTTTTTCCCCTTTATTCATTCACGGGATCAGGGTGTTGCGGACCAGCATTTATTGCCCAGAGGGCAGCTTCGAGTCAACGACATTGCTGTCGTCCTAGAGTCACATGTAGGCCAGACAAGGTAAGGATGACAATTTCCTTCCCTAAAGGGCATTAGTGACGGCTCTTTTTCCTCAACAAAGAGCTTCTGAATTACACATATTTTGTTGAATTCAAACTCCACCATCTATTGCAGCGGAACTCGAACCCCAGTCCCCAGAACATTATCTGGAATCTTTGGTTTAACAGTTTTGCGATAGTGCCACTAAGCCATTGCCTCCCCCGTCCAGGGTCACGCATGTGCAGAAAGCAGAGGGATGATACAAAGTGCAACGCTCTTTCAGGGAGCTGGTGTATGGGCCAAATGGACTCCTGCGCTGGAATGATTCTGCATGCCTCATTTTTTTCGATTCGATAGTCAGGTGGTAAAGTTTATGCCTCCTTTCAGTTCTTTTCAAAATTATCCCGCCTAATATATGGTTACATCTGAGGTATGTTCAAGGCGAGACACCCGGACTGTTAAGCCAAACCACTACATCAATCGGCATGACGAGAGTCGTGAACATAGTAAAAGATTTTTGAGGTTCCTTCGTAGGTCAAACTTGCCGGCAGACTTTTGTCGTATCCGATTGGTTAAAGAAATGACGATTCAGTACACCGGAAGTTGACAGCAATAAAGAATATGACAATTACTTGTTAGGGTTTTTGTTATCGCTGACTGGATTGGACTGTCAAGCAACGCGCTAGTAGAATCGAAATCCAGTAGGGAAGATCCCATGATAGCAGCAGGGACTGCGGGTGTTATAATAGAAGAAGGAGCATCAGGCATGTCCTCTAACGACCCCGTTTTGTATTTGTCCGTGTGATAGTTAGCATCGCCGCCGCCATATTGAAAACCTATTCTATAATGGTGCAGTAGCTGAATAACTGACACCATGATTGATATTATGCTGTGGCTAAATTGAATTCTACTACCAATCTACTAACATAGAGTTGCTCTGCAATAATGCCACTCAATAGGAATCTGATGAAGTTCCTAGCTGCTAAATATTAGCTACAGTGACAATATCAGCAGTGGTCAATATTCTTGTAGAGGGTTTGAGTGTTTCAGGAGGTTTGCGGGAAACTTGATGATTCCTTTCAACGCTGAAGCTGTTGAATTTTCATGTCCTTCCTTCTCATACTCTGTTCTGACGTTTCTGACCGGTCTCATTACACAGGCCTCCTCCGAGCGTGCCAAGTAACAACGCCCCTGGAGCAGACTGCAAATCGCGTCGCATGGGGAGAAGCGTATGTGAGAACGGGGCAGGGCAGTGAGTAGAAGTTACACACATGATGACTTGGAATTATATCGCCTCACCGCCCCTGGGACAAAATCCTGTATTCCCTCCTTAAACAGCACTGTGAAACTTCCTACGCCACAGGCAGTGGAGGAGTTTTTTAGGGATAAATATGTTGGCAATATATACTGGTCTAGTTGGCAACAGCCCAGTCCTGTGACTGAATAAACTAAGGAATTACATGTAGAATAAGATCTATCCCATCTCCGACAGGTTTCGAGCAATTTATAGTCAAGCCTTGAAATCAGCTGACGTGACATCATAATTAAATCAAAATGCTGCAGATGCTGGAAGACTCAAATAAAAACAGAAAATGCTGGACTAACTCAGCGTATCTGGCAGCATATGTGGAAAGAGAAATAGGATTAACATTTGGAGTCCAATGACTTCTTTAGAACTGAATGCTTACCGCCATACCTAGAAACTAGAGGTTTATTTTACCCCTCTCAGATCACATTTATGATTCCAGCCACTGGCAAGGCTGGATCCAGTATTGTTTGAAAGGACATGAACAGGGCTCTCTGCAGCAATGCACAATGAATGATTCAGTTAGTTCGCTTCAAGAGTTCAGCGTCGACATTGAAATGTAACACAATGTTGCCATCAGCTGCGTAGTTCAAATTCCCATGCTGTGCCGAAACAGTTACTTTGAAATCAGGAAGGCGTTTATGGTATACCGAATCAGATGACCTCCCCAGTTGTGTAACCATGTTTCAATACGTTTGGAAAACCAGGCCGACAGCGAATGCAAAACATTGCAGCAATATATTGATTTAGGATTCATTTTGCACTGTACAGAACAACTTAAATATTCTTCCCCGTATTCACAGACAGTTCCAGAGATAGCCTGTAAAATGACTTCAATGTCATATTTCAACACCACGTTCGCAAAATTGGGCAACCTTCAATGTAGTTAATTTTCCTGAAGCATTTAGCTTGGTATGATAAGGACATTTAGTATGCGTTAGAACAGCTCAAAATAGCAAGACCCCCTCTACCCCCTCCCCACCCCGCCTCCGTTAATGCCTAAGAAAAAGACGACAATGAAATATGTGAACCCTGTAAACTTAAATCACCAGGAACTCTGAAAATGCGCTGAGAATGTTTAAGTATTTCACTCATAAACCACAGACGAATTCTTGGAACTTAATATCACCGGCCGAACTAGACCTATAATCGGTAACTCATAAAAACAATCATATTTGTTTGAGGAATAAGGCAAAAAGGGTTAGTTGCACTGAACTGTGCAGTGTGAAAGTTTGGATATCACTACGGGAGTCCATTTTTATTCTCGACGTATGAACGTGACTGGGGCTTGGATACAATAGCACGTTCGGGGTACAAAAAGCCCATTCATGCCATCCTATTCCAGCCGGTACCTTTCAACAATAAGCCAACACTTATATCCAGTTTTTCTCCATTTGACCGGCCGTACGAAGAGAAGAAGGGTTTACGAAAGAGCGGCAGAATTTATCTAGGACACTTTGGGATGACGCACTAATACGGGAATAAAAGTGTCATTTAATGGATGAATGCGTGCGCCATTAAATTTGGAAGAAATTACAGGAGTCATGTGCATGCCCCCAAGGAGAACTTATGGAGAAAACACTTCCGTCTGACCAAGAAATCTAGAGCTTCGAATGGAGAATTATTTGAATTCGATAGAATAATAATAAAGGTCAACAGCACTTTAAGTTTAGTCAATATGATATAATAACACAAGAACAATAGGAGATCTGTAAGGCAGTTCTACCAAGGCAACACAAATTGATTGGTGCACAACAATCAATATTGTATTACAGGGAATATGTCAAAAACAAGGTGAAGGATCAGCCTAGATGCGTAGGATGAACTAAGCATTTACAAATTACACGAAATATTTATATTAAACTAAAGAATGTTCAGAAGTTTTATTTTCTAAATGATGGGTTTGCAAGTTTGTAGACGATTTGAACCGTCTATAGGCTCGGTGTCTCGGCCATTCAAAGCCACAAAGAATTGCCTTGACTAAGGGAATTGTGCAATTAACGGTTCCCTATCGATAATGTATGTCTCTGTGTGTGTGTGTCTGTGTGTGTGTGTGAGAGAGAGAGAGAGTGAGTGAGAGAGAGTATAGGTTCCAGCAATATGTCCGCACACTCAGGACAATGGTTTCTCTGTGCACTGTTGTCTAGGAGGTTTCAAATGATTGATGTTGCTTTTATCAATGTAAAGCATTGAAATGTTAATTCTGCCAGGCGAAGAAGCAGTGATTGTTCTCCCTCCAGCAGAGACGGGTGTGGGGACTGTCAAAGTAATGAAGCGTTCTGCTCCAATAAAGAGAGAAACACTTCCCGCTCGGGCAATTATCGTTTACCGGCCGACGTCGATGGAAGACAAATGAAGAACCATCAGCGATGAAGTGGTTACTGCTTTAAATTTACGCAGTGATTTACGACGATCTGGAATGCTGTGCCTGTATGGACGGCGGAAGCAAAATCCGTAATAAAATGCCAGCGGGGGATTGGTAAATGCTTTGGAGAGCTGGGGTTGGGGGAACAAGGCAGACATGTTGGGACGAGAAGACGAAGGAGGAACTGTTCGAACAACTTTTTCAAAGATCCAGCACCGGCAAGTGACTTTGTGGTTTTGAGAATGTATGACTCTCTTTGACAGTTCAATGAACGGTGTCTTAGTTAACATTCAGAGGCGGCGCTATTCCGTTTGTGTGAGTGTATAAAGATGGAAGTGATGCAAGGTTTGTTGGGTCGAAATGGGATGAGTGGACTGCTGGGAAGAGCGTGCGGGTGAAATTGGGGAGGGTAAAGGTGGGGGGAGAAATACCATATTTCGCCAAATTTAAGTCCAGCAGATACTGATAATGACAGTCCCTAAAATTCAATCGATCCTTGCAGCGGTAGATCAATGGACCCCCTACCCATCTCTATCACACCCCAATTTCCGCACCTCGATCACGAACGACCCTACCCCAGCCAACCCGCTTTAGCGGACAGTGAATCACAAACCTAACGTGCATAAGAAATGGAAATAATGGAATTGAGTATTTCAGTCCGCTATATAACACGTGGATGTACCGCCCCGCCCCGGATATATTGGTGTTGGAGACGCTATGTTCTATTCCATATGTGGGCGGAACGAAAGGCGCTGGTAGGTTAAAGTATACCAGCTGCTGCTTTATTCCACCCATGCAGCGAGGAAATCGCGCCATAAAGCGCAGTTATTTCCCCTGACAATCAATTTGAATGACACAAGCCTCAATCCCCCACCCCCTCAACGCCTGTTACATCTGATACCGCCGCGGGCCGCTGCGGGTTTAATACTGTGGTTGGGGAAGAAGTGGATGTACCGTAAGGCTGGATCCACCGGCGCCGAGCATGGCTTCAGGCCATACGACCCTGAAACTGGAAGATGAACTAAACTGCCCCCTTTGCCTTCAGCTCTACGTGGATCCGGTTATACTGGACTGCGGTCACGATTTCTGCCGGCACTGCGTTATGAAGTACTGGGAGAACGAGAATCGAACTGCTTGCCCCGAGTGCGGCCAGCTCTTCCCGGACAGAACCCTGAAGGCGAATCGCGCGTTAGGAAAACTGGTTAAAAAGAGCCGGAATCACTCGTTGAATCTCAAAGTAAAGCACAACAAACCTTATTGCGTCGAACACGAGGAGGAACTGAAACTGTTTTGTGAAACTGACAAGAAATTGATTTGTGTGATGTGTCTGGACAGGAGAGACGGACGGAGCCATAAAGCCCACAACTTCATGCTGATAAATGAAGCGGTTGAGATTTACAAGGTAAGGGAGCAAAGGAAAAGCTTTGTAGCAGGTTAACCGTGAATGCGCAATGACACCATGAATACTCACAACGTTACCCCTTCTAAGAATCTCGACTTTAATTTCAGGAGAAAATGAAATTGAGCCTCAATTCTCTAAAGCAGAAAAAGTCTTATTACCAAGAATTTGAATTCAAACAACAGGAAAAGATCACAGAAATCAAGGTAATGCCTCGGGCGCCTCCGGCTTTTCTTTCAGGCGGCTCCTTCGCATTGAGTTGTACTGACAGCAGTTTGTGTTTGCAGGATCAATCGAATAAGCTGCAGAGCCACATCACAGCAGAGTTTTCCAAAATGCGCAGCGTGCTGGAAGAAAAGCAGCAGAACTTGTTCTCGGACCTGACGACGCAGGAAAACGACCTTCTGGCTAGGATGGAGAGCAACCTTCGCAAGATTCAAGACAACCTGAACCGCACGCAACAAATACTCTCCAACGTGCAGAAGCGGTTAGATCACCAGGACGTCTACGCCATGTTGAAGGTTAGCCGTTCTCTGCAGCCGGTGAACAAAGGACTTATTGGTGTTCGTCGCTGTAGCCTCGACAATATAACCTGGGCGCAATTTCCAGGCCATTTTTCCCAAAAATTTCTTTTTATGAACTGAGATTAATTTGGTTCACACTAAACAAAACATAAAGTCAAAGTAACAGCCCCAGCGCCTGGAGAAGAAAGCTCGGGGTTCCCCTTTCCTTCAATTTGACGAAATTTACGTTTGGGATGATATCCTCAGCGCCCGCAGGAACCAGCTTTGTTTCCCCAAAGTTCATATGAATTCATTTGGCCATTTGTGGAATTATTCTTAGGAAGTCCAGAATTGAGGTTTGGAGGACGGGTGAAGGTAGGAAATGGTGTGAGCTGGGGTGAAATCATCTCTCCATTCATTAGAAATCATGAACATCATTTTGCGTGTGGAATGAGACAAATGGGGCGGAAGAGGGGCTCATATTTATTAGCTTTCGGAGTTAAAATTCTGTAGTTCCGCCCGGAAGAGCACCGAATGTGGGTGCATCTACGTAAGAGGAGCACTTTCCTCCCCGTGCTTCATGAGCAGACCGTGATACACAGAATCTGGAGAAGAGCGATAAATTAGTCGTTTTGTAGCCATTCCAAACGGGGTGGGGTCGGGACGGGCATTGGTGGCACCTATCTTTTCTATTTAGGCAGACTGATGATTTTTTTCACATAGTCCCGAAGTCGTCCAGTGTTAGTTCACTGTGTTCGGCCACTTGACACATAGATTCTTGGGAAATTCCCATAATTTACGGGAATTATCTTATTACTCCCTAGAAACTTAATCTGGCCGTAGAATGCTTGCAGATACCTGTACTGATATTGTCACACGAGGAGAGCACAAAGGCCAAGCAATGAAATTGGATGGGTCGACTGGTCATTGATTATCCCTTTTGATACACTGCGGCATCAAACCCGTTCATTTGTACATGACTTTGATTTGGTAGTCTCGTCCTCTCTTTTCTTGAGTGGCACTGAGCATGTATTTGCATTCTGAGATACATGCGTCCTTGGCTCACATTCATTACCCATCCAATACCTTATTGTCGATAGTGGGGAGCTACCTTCTGGAAGACTTGCATTCTATGGGCACCCATGCTCTTGCAGCGACAATATTTATATGGCTGGTTGAATCCCATTTCCGGTCGATGGTCAGCATCGCGTGTTGATAACGAGGGTCCGGTGATGGTAATGTCATTTAATTTCAAAGGACAATGCTTAGATTATTTATTGTTGGTAGTGGTCATTTTTATCTGGCCCTTGTGTAGCCTGAATGTTAATTGCCACTTATCAGTCCGGGTTGGGATATTGTTCAGCTCTGGCTATATATGTTGCAGAGATGTACAAAGAGACCTCTCCAAGGCGACAGTTTGCAATGTCTGCCTTATTCACACGACATAGGAAAGCACCTGTCTCTTTTCGATTGAGTCCTATACACCTGTTATGTTGCGACAGCTTGTTTTCTTTTTCAGACTGATGTAACTTGACATCCTGTGAGTATAATACGCATTTTATTTTGCTTTTAGGACCCTCCACTCGACGAGAAGAGGTATGACACGCTCATCATAAAATTACATCAAATAATTAAACAGTTCATTGAAGTGCTTGTTGTGTATATTGTAGTATTAAATTTGTCTATACTTACCTTCAGCGCTGCCGACGACTATCAACCTACGATAACAGAGGGCAACCTGCCAATCGGAATATTTCAAGGACCTGTCCAGTATCGAGTATGGAAACAAGTAATAGACGTAATAAATCCTGGTAAGGAAGTCTTTTTACGCACATGAAATCCTCAGTAAGTATAATTATTTGGGCAATATAGGAGGCTTAAATTTGAGCCGGGATAATGGTTTGGCTTTCCTTAGGGCTACCGCCAATTTAACCTCTGTGATCGTATGAAAACTGTGAATTCGGCAGTTTGCATTGTGCAGGTGTCAGTCTGGTACTGAAGCAATGCTGGCCATATATGGAGATAGGTTGCTAGACAGTCACAATCTCATAGAGTGGTGAATTAGATTTGAGGGGTTAAGTAGCCAACTTGTTTTTTGTCCTATACGGTGGGCGACACACGTTAGCCCCATAGAATTTCAGGACTAGGGTGTTGAAACTTTTATTCATTTTAGATTGCCACTCGTCATGAGAGATCCGGAACGGTAGCGCGGTGTAATTTAGCATCAATGATTAAGAGAGGTTAGAATGGCTGTTGGAACTTTCTGCGTCTGATGGCGAAAGGGAGGAGTTCAATGGAATGGTAAAGCACAGACTAGATCGTATCTTCCGAAACAGTCGGAGTATAAATTAAAAGCAGGCTCTTTAGACGCACTGTGCCACGATTAATGCGTCCTGTAAATATTGCTTCCTGTTTGAAAGTCCGGAAGTTCATTCCAATTTTCGGAGTAGCGTTTTCAATATAAGGTGACACGGAAGACATGAACGAGTATTAACTTTCAGTGTTAATACTGCTTGCTTAAATCAGCATTTTCGTTTAACATTTGAATTCGTCTGAAATGCCCAGGCCTGCCTCAGTATAAATACCTCACAAACAGGATGTTAATTAGAATGAATGCCCCATAACCAATTTGAGGAAAGCCTTCTGTCAACAAAGTCAACGTGACAATTCCCAGTGCCTTTTGTTTTATCACCGTGTTGAATGCTGACAGAGCATAGGCATATATGATAAACTGTAATTAGAGTAATTGTAGGTAAGTGAAGTATCAATGTCGCAAGTCTAGAGGACTCAACTATAAGCGTAATCTTCATTCAACCCATAATAAAACCTGAGATATTACTTCCCCCTGTACCCTTCATTCCTGGAAGATGATTACTTTGGGCAAGCCTTACCAGACTTACCAAATCTCCAGCAGCTGGGTCCTTTTTGTGAAATGTGGACATTGCTGACAAGGTCAGAATTTATTGATCGATTGCAATTGTCTTTGAGAAGGTAGTGGAGTACCGCCTTCTTGAAATAATGTAGTCCATGTGATTTAGGTGACCGGCAGCGCTATTCAGGAATTGATCTCGATTAATAATTTGGAAACGGCATTCACGATTAGCAGACTGAAGCATCAGTCGCTTGGTTGTAACTTGAAACTGTGGCAATAAAATGCAATGGTATTATCCGAGCCCCAGAACCTACATAAGAAAAATAAAGCTTAAAACTTTATGGCGGCCTAGTGCTCATATTCGAAGAGATTCAGGCCATTGTAACGTTCTTGTTTATTTGCAAATCAAGGAATAGTTAGGGGAGAGGAGACGATTCCTCAGAATATGTGCATGACCAACAGGGTTAATTCTTCATATCTGTTCCGTTCTCTGGAGCTAGCGTTATCTTTGGACGGTTGTGATCCAACGAGGACTGGAGGAAATTCCATTCTGCATGCGACCACATCTCATGACACGAACAGTTGCTATGGTGATTAAGCAGATATTACCCGTTTTATACCAGCTGGGAAGCCCAAGGACTAGATCAAACATCGGTTTTATATCCCACCCGAATTTTCGTAATTAAAAAAAAATCATTCAGGGGATGCGCGCGTTACAGATGAGACCAGCATTTATTACCCACCACATCTGCCCATAGGACAATTAAGAGCCAACCACATTGCTCTGGTTCTGGAGTCATGTGTAGGCCAGACCAGGTAAGGATGGCAGTTCCCCTCCTGAAAGGACATTAATGAACCAGATGGGTTTTTGACTCATGGCGAATAAATTTGCCTTGGGTGTAACATTAGGATTTAATGTGTCCTCAGATTCCCATAGGCGGTTCATTCAAAATTATCCCCTCCTGTAGTTCCCTTGTTAGTTGAGGGTCGGTTGGTTCAGTTAGCTAGGGACTGGTTTGCAATTCAGAGTGACGCCATCAGTGCAGGGTCAATTCCCGCACCAACTGAGGTTGCGTTGAAGGCCCCTCCTTCTATACCTTACCCTTCACCTGAGACACCAGTCTTTAAGCCACCACCAGTCGTCTCTCTCTCTCTCTCTCTCTCTCTGTCTTTCGGATGTGAGAGTGTGTCTATGGCGACTTCCCCCAATCCTTCCGTATTGTGCTCTGCGACAGCATTTTCTTTGACAGTTCTGTCGGCTGTACTATATTCCAATGAATCGAATATTGGGTGGAAAGCTGTCGGCAAAACAGTTCCTATTGCACTATCAGTCATGACGAGTTTCCACGTTTTCATCTAGGAAGGAGAAGGCAGAAAGCAAGTAGGCCCAATTGCCATTCCCAAATAATTTCCTTGTATGCACTTGTATGGAACCTGTTGGCTTTAGTTGTTTAGTTACAGCAGTAGAACAAACAAGAGTAAGTTCACATACACCTTCCGTGAAGCAGTGAATGTTATCAGACACTTTTTGGCTTCATCAGACCAAGAAAAATGGCGAAAATGGCAACGTTAGATTGTAAAGTTACCTCAACAGAAAAAGGCTGTCGATATAATTTTTAAACAAAATGTAAGTCTTGGAAATTTCACGTTAACGTAGCAGTTTTGTTTTGCAAATCCACTGAAATACGTGAAACGAGAAACCACAGGTTAGCGTTTTGGATACAGACACTTTTACAGAACTGGAACATATAAGATAAGCACGCCCTTCGTAGGACTGAACAAAATGGACACTAGAGGGGACAATAGATAAAAGCCAACTGCCAGTTTTTCATTAGTTATCACAAGAAGACAATTGAAATGTGTGTCTTGAAATTATGCCATCCACTCCTCGATTTATCCTGACATACTGAGGAAGTAGTGGCATGGTCTGCGAATATCATATATTGGACTAACAAGCGTGGGGCTGGATGAACACAGCAGGTCAAGCAGCATCATAGGAGCAGGAAAACTTGACGTTTCGGGCCTAAACCCTTCATCAGAAATGGATGTCAAGTTAAGTCAAGTTTTCCTGCTCCTATGATGCTGCTTGACCTGCTGTGTTCAT
>JAHRHZ010000002.1:20018264-20041200 GCA_024137785.1 Ginglymostoma cirratum
TAGGAGCAGGAAAACTTGACGTTTCGGGCCTAAACCCTTCATCAGAAATGGATGTCAAGTTAAGTCAAGTTTTCCTGCTCCTATGATGCTGCTTGACCTGCTGTGTTCATCCAGCCCCATGCTTGTTATCTCGGATTCTCCAGCATCTGCAGTACCTTTTATCTCATATATTGGACTACTGCTTTGATGTACGGATGGTTTTAATGCTAAAATACAGAAAATATTTTCAAAGCCGATGATCTAAAACTTACAAGTGTGGTAAACAGCGAGGATAGTATCTGTAGACTGTAAGGTTAGAGGGCCATGCAGGTAAGAGACAAATAGTATTTAATGTAAGGAAGCGTGAAGTGATGTATCATGGCAAAAGGCAATAGAGACTAAATGGCACAGACCTAAAGAATGTGTAGGAATTAAGGGACTTTGGCGTCCATGTGTACATAGTTAAATTTGCTAGGACGTATTGTAAATGTAGTTAGCAAAGGCTTTAGTACCTTAACGGTAATGCAGAGTTAAAAAGCAGAAGGTAGTACTGAATTTTACGAAGAGCAGGTGATGACTCAACTAGAATTGTGCGACATCACATTTTAGGGAGGACCTCCGGCTTCTTGAGAGGGTGCTGAGTAGATTTATCAAAATGTTTATCAAATAATGAAGAATATTAACAAGTTTAGGTTGGAAAATGTAGGGTTGTTTGCCCTGGAGAATAAGCGATGAGGAGAGATTTCATAAAAGGTGTACAATTTATGACATTTTGGATAAGGTAGACAAGGAAATGTTGTTCCCATTCCTTAACTGTATAAAGACGATTAAAACATTGTTTTAAGCATTGTTGTAAGTTTGCAGTCTGCATATAGAACATGATGTAAGTGAAGACAAAGCAAAGATTCCTAAAGGAAATTGGATGCGTTACTGAGAGAATTAATCTTATAGGGTCGCTGGGACAGAACAGCGTAATGATACTCACAGGATTATTACACAGAGATGCCCTCCTGGATTGGTGGACAGAGAAACCTCTTTTTGTACCTTTTTAACTCTAGGACGCCATGGAAAATATGAAAATAATGCGCGGCTGACCTCTTGCAAACGAATAGAAAAATTCTGATTGGACTAGGTTCTGACTCAATTGAAAAGTCTCAGCAATATTTGGTGGACAGGGTTGATATATGGTAGGTAAAGCCTAGGGGATAAAATGCAGCTTCATCGGCCTGATTAATAACGGCAAACCGTTCTGTCATTCTGTATACAGCTTAAAGTCAATACCCTGGAAAATCGGGCATGGTGTATAATGGGTTGAACGGCTGAGGCACGTTCCACCCAGACCCAAACAGTATTTTGCGTTCGCTTGGTGCTTCCCAGAGAGGAGAGGTAGTGAAGGCAGTGCTCTGATCGTGACATTTTCCCATTCTCTTCAGTTGCTCGTAAGCATCAAACCCAGAGATTTTGTTTTCCATGGTAACTAGGAAACACCCTGCGTGACCTTTACCTGTTGCTCTCCCGTCCTCAATTACATTTGATCAGTCTTAGAGGGGCCCCCTTATCTTGGAACGCCTTGTCTCTAACCAAAACTTTAACCTATCTTTTTTCTTTTCAGACGCTGAAGGATCCGATTGGCTGAATTCTCCTGCTGGTGGCAGGTTAGCGGCTGGGTTGGGGCTAGCACCCGGCCACGTAACTCCGCCGCTGAACTTTGATCCCAAGGCCCTAATAAACCTTGCAGCCTCATTAGGAGAGCTGGTTTCAATTCTCACTAAATTGCTGCTGCAGTGGCAGAGGGGAGTTGATTGTTGCGGCAACTCTTAAAAAGGCTGGAGCTATTTGATGGGATTTCCTTATTAACTGAAACGAGAAATGCAAGGTTCTGTTGAAAGCTAGTGGGGCGGGGTAGGGCAGGGCGGAGGCAAGTAAAGCAAAGTTAATAAAATTCTCAAAGAGCTTCAGCTCAAGTATGTCCATTTAGATTTCAGAGCAGGATGTCTTATATTGCAATAGTGTGGTACTAGCCAATCAGAGGGAGTTGGAAAAAAAGTGAACGAGTTGCAGTTTTAATCCAGCCGGAGGTAACCTGAAGGTACGCTATTGAATGTATAACACTGAGGGATATGGGCCAAAGGCTACAGATTAGCCACGATGAATGGCAGAACAGGCTCAAGCGGCTGAATGGCATACTGGTATTCCTATGTTCATACAGTTGCGAGATGAGTAAATTCGGGCGCCGGAACTGTCAAGATAAGAGTTTCTCCCGTCAGTAGGGCTACCATTAGCTTAAGAACATTTGAAAGTCGGTCAGCTGTCTAACAGGTCTAAATGGATGACCCCAATAATTTAGACCTCGGTGACTGTCTACCTATTGTATCATTGCTAATTCTATGACCTGTTTTCCTTTTTCAAAAAAAAATCTGTTTCATTGTCGTAAGTTGGCTGTCAGAAATACTTTAACAAAGCTGGAACTGTGTGAACATCAAATGAACTCAGGTAGCCTTGTCGTAAGGTTTGCTTTGAATCGCCAAGGGCATTTCATTGAAAGGGGCAACATTTTCCCATGAAGCAGGCACTCAGGTGCAGGGAACCTTCTGAGATAACGTCGGTACCAAACTCATCGTCTCCAAACGCTTCCCTCATCTGGCTGCACTTTGCATTGATTTTTGTCCACGCGCATACGTGTTCTGAAATGTGATGCTTCCCTTCCCTCCTGTGGTCGTCCCCATGCCCCTCCAACCCCAGTTGCATGTAATTGCCGATGCTTAATCTCGTACCACCCACCCCAACCTCTCTGGAGTGTGGGATTAATGTTTTCACGGCCACTGGACGATTCAAAACATGTTACAGCCAATTCCACGGGTGAATCGGGCATTCACAGGAAATGGCAAACAAGGGAAATGGTTTCACTTTTTCTGTTTGAGTAAAGTGACTTTGTGGCATTAAGTCATTTACAGTTTGTATGATCAAAATGTCATCGTTGTATTTTAGGGGTGACTGCAAAATTCTATCTTATAGCGGGAATGGGGAAGCATTGATAAACATTTGTTTTGATGGCTTGCAGGAGTTGGCAACAAATTAGTTAATGAATTAATTAATTAATTTTAGAACCTGGGTTGCGAGCTCAACGCTTTCTCAGGGTAGTGACTGTCTTGCTGATGCAATCTTCCTTCCTGAAAAGCCTCTTCTCGTGTTACTGGTTTGGACGTGCTTCCTTCCTCCCATCCTAATCAATCTTTCGTCTCTCCAAAGTAAAAGGCCCGTTGGTGTGGTACAGAACCCAGCCATTGACAGTGATGAAGGGTCTAGGCCCGAAACGTCAAGCTTTCCTGCTCCTATGCTGCTGCTTGGCCTGCTGTGTTCATCCAGCTCCACACCTTGTTATCTCGTTGACAGTGATAGGCTTTTTGCAGCCATCTCAGAGGATGACAGAATTTCTATATCAACAGAGAGCTAGAATGTTGAGTTGGCAGCTATAATTAATCCGCAGGTGTAGCAATAGCAGTTTGACTTTAATTCTATACATGCCTACATAGTGAAAGGAGTTAGGATCTGGTGTACAATTATAGAATCAACAGGTATAGAAGAGGTCTTCCGACCTATCAATTCAGTGCCGACTTAAAAACGACACTAGTTGCCCCTTCCAGCACTTGGCCCATAGCCTTGAATGTCGTGACATTTCAAGTACAGTACTTTTTAGAAGTTTTGAAGTTTCCCGCTTCAACAAACCCTTCCAGGTAGTGTATTCCAGATTTCCACGACCCGCTGTGTGAAAAAGGTTTTCTTGTAAGACTCCTGTCTTTCACCTTGTTATTGACCCTTTGGCTAACTTGGAGTGGTTGTTAGCTTAATCGGAGGCGGTGGTTAATGATTCGTGCTGGATGTCTAAATGATACAGTCTTTGTGCGAATGATGAATGGCTATACTTCTGCAGGATTGATTTAGCCTATTGTCCACTCACCCAAAATCCTACACCGCCTGAACCCAGGCAAAGTAAAAATCAGCTTCCAGTGACTAATCCAACGTTTTTTCCTTTTCCAAAAGAAAATTCTTCAAGGCTTGTCGCGCCTGCTGCTTTGTTTTGCAGCAAGCCATATGCAAGGGAGCCATCACATGTCCGGAAGGAAGCAGCGTAGGAACAATGCTGGAAGTTCCTCCCATGATCTCTGGGGACGGGCTAGCTTCAGCAGGGGCGTAAAACCGGCGAGGCCTTTCCCTGGCTGGTTACTCACGCTACTTGTGTCAAATTCGGTTGCAGTACAGAATAATGGTACGAAGTCGCCATAGTCCCAGAAGACAGATGACGACTGGTGGGGGAGTTTAACCTGATCGTCACTGCATCTCAGGTGAAGGGCGAGGTCGAGAAGGCGGCGCCTTCATCGTGACCCCAGCCAACACAGGAATTCACAGAATCACAGAATTATTAGAGCGCCGAAGGTGCTCATTCGTCCCACCGTGTTTGTACCGAGTCTCCGAATGAGCATCATGACTAAGTATCACCCTCCTGCCTTCTCTCCATACTTTTGCACGCCCTTTATATTGAAGTAATCATCAAATACCCTGTTGAATGTCTCAAATTGGACCCGAGCTGTTGGCGTCACTCTGCGTTTCAAACCAGTATACTGAGCTAACCCATACCCAAAGTAATGGTGCAGACTGGGAACTGCCAACTTGATATTCTGAGGCCTTTTTTTTGCTCACCTTCAGCATCCTGAGCAAACTGGTGCCAATTTTACCTGGTTAGAGTTTTTTGTTGTTGTTGTTGTGGCTTAAGTATTAACTTTGGCGCAGTCGCTGTTTTTCTCAACGTGAGCTGGCGGTAGGCCATCGCGATTATTTTGGACGTTAAGGTAGAAAATTAACCTGGTTGCCTGCAGCTACTTGCAATCCTGTGATCTCCACTAGAGTAGGGCTTGCATGGTGTCCCTGTGGTACTGGAATAGACTCATCTGTGGAATCACTGGTAAGAATGTTAACTTGCTAGAAGTACCAAATGGCTTTTCGATCTTGTGTTGGGGGGATTTTCACTCCAGTATCTTGGAATTCTAGAGCGTCGAGCTTCGAGCCGCTTGCAAATTATAATGATAAATCATCGCATACAGGTGTTCACAAATACGAGTTACTTCTTCCCACGGAAAAACAAAAAACCTACATATATTTATAGATCTCTCACACTTGACTTCCAGCTACTTTGGTGAGCACCTGCCGTACCATCATCCGGAAAACTATCAGAGATGGAATCTAATAATGATGATAGAAACTTCAAAATATCAGCAGCGTCTCTATGTAGTAAGATCTGTCGTCCTTTTGTAGAATGTTGTGAGCTGTATCTGTTTCGCCCACTTCATATGCAGAAAGCCTAAAGCTTCAGTTTACACTCCAACCGCTGCACTAGTACGAGTGGTCGATTTTATTTGCCGAAGTAATTGGAAAATCTCCCTGGGAAACCTAGTTTAAATTGTGTTCAGCGCCTTCGCTTCCAATATATATCATTTTGCTTCACAACAACCAGCTTGGCGTTGTGACCTCGGTCCACCGTTGCAGGTTGCACTGTGCCAAACAGTCGCTGAGCTCAGTTCCAAAATAAAACCAGATCTACAGCTAGAGGGTGTCGCGTTAAAGCCGCTGATATTAGAATGAAAAGTGAATTATACTTTGCAATAAAATGATTATTTTTAATTTCTTGCTCCGTTATTCTATAGATTATAAGTATGCAGGCTGCAATGAACCAGCCAGTAACCCTACTTCCGGAACTGATGCGAGCGAAGACACGCCAAGGAAACGCTCCTTTAAAAATAGCAGCGAAGAGAATAAAAGAAAATGTAATAAATTATATATCGATATATCATATAATAGATAGCAAGGATCTTTATAGTTTTTTGATCCTATGTTGGGGGGATTTTCACTCCAGTATCTCGGAGCTCTAGAACGCCGAGGTTCCTCCAAGAGCTGTCAGCAAATTCTAAAGTTAAATCATCGCATGCAGCATTAAAGAATCTGTCCTTAAGTTAATAACGTGCTTTGAAATGACCAATTTTCTGATCGTGTATTTGCTTCTTTCTTTTTCTTTTTGTCAGTTCCAACCTATCTGACTCTGAATGCGAACACAGCTCATCCCCGGCTTCTCCTGTCGGAGGATCTGACCGTGGTCACCTACGGAGATGTGAAGCAAGAGGTCAGGGACAACCCCGAGAGGTTCGACACCTGTGTCTGTGTCCTGGGCTCGGAGGCGTTCACCTCCGGCAAGCACTACTGGGAGGTGCAAGTGGGGTCCAAGACTGAGTGGGACCTGGGTGTGGTCAAGGAGTCCATAAATAGGAAGGGCCACACCACAGCGACGCCGGATTCCGGCTACTGGATCGTGTGGCTGAGGAATGGGAACGAGTACAAAGCAACCACGGTTCCACGGACCCGCTTGAACGTATTGAGAAAACCCCGAGCCATTGGGGTGTACCTGGACTATGAGGGTGGACAAGTGTCTTTTTACAACGTGGACGACATGTCCCATCTTTACACTTTCATTGACACTTTCACCGGCAAACTCTTTCCTTACTTCAGTCCAGGCATTAATGATGAGGGAGAAAACTCGGAACCGCTCAGAATCCTTCCAGTCAGATGTCACGACGAATAAGTTGACTGTTTCCCCAGTATTTGTCTTTCCTAGGGCCTGTTATTTTGTCACTTAAATACATTGCTTTTGGTTTTTATTTTCTTTTAAACCTGAGCAACCTGTATGTTCCATTGTAGATTGGTTTCTAATCAGTGCTTGATTGCAGGCACGGTGTCACCCTGCTGGGGCCGTAGGGTTATTGTACCAAGCTCCATATTTCAATCTACTGCGTGTGCGTTTGCATTTAATCACCGCCCCCTCACTAATGTTGGCAATGCTACTTGGTAGGAGGGGCAACAGTGATTTTAGAATGACGCTGTTGAGCAGGCAACATCGCTCCAGTGCAGTTTACTTTATTGTTTTGTTTGTACACCTCCCCAAACTTTTATTTTCATCTGCTTTTCTGTAAATGTTGTAAGGAAGAAAGTTTGGTACGGTGGCAGAATATCGTGAGACAGTGGCAAAACGTATGGAATCTTGAGCTTCCTAAATAGATGCAATGAGTACAAGACCAAGATAGTTATACTGAACATGTATGAAGCCCTGGTTAGGCTGTAACTGGAACATTGTGTTCAGTTCTGGTCACCAACGTTTAGAATAGACATGAAAGTTCGGGAGATGGAACAAATAGCTTTATCCGGATAGTATCAGGGATGGAAATTTTAGCTGCAAGGTTAAGCTGGAGGAGCTGAAGCTATTCCTCTTAGGGCAAGGGATATTAAGTGGTAATTTGCCATGGAAGCAGAAGTTTGTGTCTATTTCGATTAGGATATACAAGAAAATGTTTTGTGCTCCAGCAAATCGCACCAGTTTCTGGGACACAGATTTGGACAAGTGTTTGTGAGATAGAACATTGGTTAACACAGTGAATGGTAGTGAGCTGGAATTCACCATCCAGAATCAATGATTTCAAATTGGCTGGAGGTTTTATGACATACCCCAAGTCGGACTTGAATCCGGGCCTCTTGATTCAGAGTTAGGGACCCTGAATTTGATGTACATGAAGGAAATAAACTGGCAGGACTACGGGATTAGAGCAGGGGACTGGGGCTGAAAGCTTTGCTGTAAAGAAAGAGTCGGCTTGATTCCGAGTAGTCGAATGGCCTCCTTATTCACGGAAGTGACTGTATGAGTCCATGAAATGCCTAATTTGACACCTTTGATTCCATGTTCTTATCTGGGAGGGGTGGGGTGAAGTGCGGTGGGGAATTTTTGTTAGTTCACTAGTATCTTTGGCTCTTTTGGGATTGCTATTGCAAGAAATAAGAGGTGGGAAGGCATGCAAATTATTGAGTAATTTGCACAAATTTCCTTTTGCCCAAATGAACGGACTTGGACAAATTCCTTGAAGGATGTGTACCAGGTATTCCTGTTCAATGACGCCAATCTGCAGACGAGTAAAAGGTGATGTGATGTATCTATAGTATCTGTAACAAGACAGGTTTGTCCAGAGAGCAATTGATGTACAGCAATTCATTGCCACACAATTGGATTCAGGAAATAGGAGCAAATTGTGGTGAATCCCAACTTTGTCCTCGGACACGAAGCACTTTTTTTTCAGCAATAGGCACTGAATTAGGGACAGAAGTCTAAAATTGGGTTCGCACCTTCTTGTTTTGGAAACATTTATAGATGGGAAAATCGAGTCATGGTAATTTTTGATAGTTTAGTATCACATCATTTGGTGCATTTGTCTCGTAACCATCGGGAAAAGTCCCTAACATTTCTTCGGAGTCAGGTCTCTATCAGCAATGTTAACTGTTTTACGGAATATCGTTGAATCTTCGGATCCTGTAGAACAACATGACTGTGCAGTTGTTCCAGTGATGACCTTCACTGAAGGCTTACATGTTGCATCTTCAGCCTGTTAAACGGATGTTTGGATATTCTTAGTGATTGAATGTTGTACAATTTATGAAATTTGTAACAGAAGTGTTTAAATTAAAAAAAAAACCCTTCAGATAAAATAAGTGGTTTCTTTTTAACTAACTACAGTGAACAAATATCAGGAAGTGAAGTTGATATTTCAGTTACTGCATAACAGGACATATCGAAATCTCCAGCATTGTTTTATAGCGTCGATAACAAATCGTGTTGTGGGTCGGCTGCTACTATAGACACTCGCCGAATGCTCTGTAACTGAATTTAGTGGAATTCAAAACCAGGTCATCTCAGTCCGTTGGAAAGATTGGCCTCAAATTGAAACGAGAATGCTGTAAACCTGGTTGAGGGATACTACCAATGACAGTGGGAGGAATTATCGCCTCAACGTTGGTAATATTTAACTGCTAAAAAAAAGGGGTTTTGCCGATGTTTACGAACTGAAAGTGGCACATGTAGAAGCATCCCAAAATCGGCTTGGGCAGATGATAACAGAAATAATTCTAGGGTGAATTATCGAATCGCTATTCGGATGCAAAACTGATATTGCAGATCCACCCTCTTTCCCACTGCATTTTTCATTAGTGATTGAAATTGTGCAGTATCTGTAAGGCACGGCCTCTCAGCAATTCCGGTTTTATCACTGGCCGTAAAAGCAATAGAATTCGGAAGATAAAAACCAAAAGAACGGCGGATGCTGCAAATCGAACAAAAACAAAGTTGCTGGAAAAGCTCACCAGGTCTGGCAGCATCTGTGAAGGACAAGTTCTGAGGAAGGGCCACTAGACCCGAAACGTTAACTCGGTTTTCTCCTTCACAGATGCTGCCAGGCCTGCTGAGCTTTTCCAGCAACTTTGTTTTCGTTCCCGAATTCGGAAGATGTTTTGTCGGGAATACATGGAGAATATAGTGGAATACTTGTCTTTCATTTAGTCTCTCGAAAATATATAATGAGATACATAAGAAATACATATCTGTTATTCGCATAATTAATTAATCTGTGCGTATAGTTTTCTAAATGTACAATTAATTCCTTAATTTACAGCATATTGCCTTTTTTCAGGTAACTCGCAAGCTCTGGCTGCCTCTGGCAATTTTTGCATAGCCCGGCCAGTGACAATCTGACAGGATCACGCTCAACTTTTTCCTTCCACCCCGGGCATTTTTGTACTGCAACGAACCCAATAGAAAACAATATTTAGTGATGTGCACCATTGCCTTCTAAACCTTGTTGGCTTCTTTTTTCGCTAGCAGTGAAGGTGAAGCCAGAAATGAGGAAATCATATCTGTTAATCCTGCGTGTAAAGGTTGTTGAATACATGCAGAGAGAAGTACCTTGTCCTTGAAGGCAATGACAATGGCGTGGACTGGAAACGCTAGAAGCTAAATCTGGATTTGGAAGTGGATTGAAAACCAGACCGTTACGGTTGGAATGCCTATTTCATACCTTGTCCAGTATTATATTTCCTCTTACCACCTAAGACCACATTAGTGGAATGGCCTCTTCGGACTCTTTGTTTAATTGACAGAGTTCCCTGTAGGAAGATTGAATTTAAGCCGGAAATTTTGACAATATGTCCTGCGCACAGGTATTGACCAAGCTGCTGTCTGTCTCCTCCATTGTCCTTTTCTCTTGTTTGCACCAAAAGTTTCATATTTCTTGGGAAGTTAAAGTCCCCTTAGGAATGGAATTTCCTGAAGAAAGAGGGACATAAATGTAATAGTTTTTAATCCATTCTTGTGTTTTAAGGCTGCTAGAAAGGCCCACGTAAGGGACCCATCACGAATTGTGCTTGGAAATACGGTGGTGATAGGTCTTATTGAACTGCAACGAAGATCCTAATTTTAAATTCACAAGTCTAAATTAGACTAGAGGTGCTTGTTTAGTTTTGACCAGCTTAAGCATCATAGAGGAATTGTGACAAAATACTGGGCATTTCATTTGCTGGACTATTTCGTTTTCTTTCTTTTCATTGGTTCTCGGTGTATCTAAGTCCCCGTTATTCACTACATGTATGTTTATCTCATGATAAGTGTTACAGTAGTCGCCCATTAACTGGTGAAATTGTAACACCTTCTGAAAACTATATCAGAGTTCAACAAAGGATATTTTCAAACCAGATCTTTTTCGGGGGATGCGGCAGATATATTCTGCAAGGAATGATTTTTGATTTGCTATTGAGAGAAACTCACTCCATGTTGTGCATTTTATTTTGTTTAAAAAACTGTGCAAACTGAGATGTTTCACCAGTTAAAATCAGCCATGCTCATGTTCAGTCGGAAATAACCATTCTATATACATGACTTTCGGTTGCAAGAAGTCAACGTGCAAATTAACTGAAAATGTTGAGTATTCTGATCATTGAAGATTTTGTCTAGAATACCCATAGTCAATGATTGAACATCCAACAAAGTTAATTCCATTTCTTTGAAATCCATGCTTTATGAATATAACTTTATTTCACATTATCCCTGTTACATATTCCCTCTTGGGAAGAAGCTGATCAATGCAACTCCTAAGGAAACACATCATATTTGAAGATAATTCTAGAAAGTCAAAAGGCCAGTATTTCGATAAAGTTAATGAGACTTGTGACGAGGATAAGAAACGTAAATTGTTGGATTGTCGTTAAATCAAACGAATCAATGCACTTTGTTTCTGAAAGGAGTGTTACTTTAATTTTTAAGCTCATCAATTGTCTACATGTCTGAAAGTTATTGTTTTTGCTTTTTGATTTTATTAATGATTACCCGCAATTCACACCAACAACGTGTGTTTGTATAGTTAACACTAACGAATAAAATGTCACAATGCACAACATAAGCGAGACTAAATAGACAACATTTGACATCCTTATAACAAAGGATGGAGAAGCACACTTCTGGTCTATTGTACTATCCCACAGATCACGACTTACAATAAAAGTGTTTTCTCAGTGACCAATTTACCAAGAGTGTTAAAGTAGCGCAGATTTATCTGCAGAAATTCTCTTTCTGAAACCAAAAACACATATTTTGGCCTACGGATTGAAGTCCTTGAAATGAAAATGGTCAAACGTGGATGTTCACATTATTTTCTGGTCCATTGGTATGGGTACGCTTGGAAAGGTCACGAATTAAATATAGTTGCCTCTGAGATTTTGGCAGACACGGTTTTATTCAGGAAATAGAATATTGAGATGTTCCTTCAATAACCCTTCCAGGAGAGCAAATGGCTTTTGCTCTGCATTCAAATATTGTTGTTGCCCCCCAGAAGTGGGTTAGCTCTTTCCTCAAAAGCTGTTAACATCAACTGAAGAGCAGAACAAACTTTAAGTCAAAGCGAGGTTCAAATAGCCCCAACAGGAGGGCTACAATGAAACAAGCTATTGTAATGTCAATGATTTCTAAGAAGTCTTAATGAAAAGAAATATTCCAACCCCTACCCTGAACTTTCAATGGCCTCTTTAAATAAGCCAATCCAAGCGTCCAAAAAAGTGAAATAAATCAATTTTCTCGCAATCCCAGTATGTCTCAAATATAATATGCATTCTGATGTTCCTTAGCAACCGCATTAAAAAGTCATTTGGAAAGAAAACAATACAAAGTAGTTTTTTTTTTAAAATGTTAAATGATGACGGAGAGAAGTAGTATAAATCCTTGGTGTAATAAGCCACAGTTGTTAATAGGAAAGTAAAGGCAGCAAACATGAGTAAGATGACAGGCTAGCATGAATGCAGTGTTCTCACATGGGTGTAGGAATTCTGGAGATTCCAGTAATCACAAAAGGTGGTAGGAATTTGAAGTTGAGGATGAGACTGATGAAATTAAAGTGTTTGAGAAATAATGGCGAATGTTAGAGATGAGCTCAGAGATCAGGATGTGTTGCAAATAAGGATACAGGCAGCAGAGATTTAGATGAGCTGAATTAATAGATGGTGGACTGTCGATGGATCCAGTGAGGCATTATTTCAGCAACTCAGTTGTCAAAAAACAAAAGTTTTCGAAAACAAAAATAGAAGTTCAGGAACTAAATGGAATGTAAATTTCAAGGAATATAAACTGGGACGTTTATCTCAATGTTTTTTCTGGGCCTGATACGTATAATTCTTACACTCAGACACGGGAGATTTGTCTTGCCATCTATTTTTTATTTGATAGGTCGTTTAGTAGTTGAATTTCGCGAGATTTTCAACGAACGCCTTCTGTATGGCTTTTTGGAAAATTGGTTGACAAAGCTGAATCAGAAGCCTAGGGTCTGTCTGCAGCAGCCAGCTGAGATAGATAAGAAAGTTTCCAAATTGACCAAACAACGTGCATTTATATAAATACTCCTATACATGTAACGTTGAGATAAGCCCCAAGAGTTTCATAGATGTAGTGAAGAGCAGAAGTTGACACGAAGCCACTTAACGAGATTGGCATCCAAAAGATTCATCAGATAGTTAGACTTCAATGAGTGTCTTAAAGAGAGAGCAAGAGTCTGAGAGTTGGGGAAGTTTACTGATGGAATTCCAGTGCTTAGGGCCTAGGTGGCCGAAGAGAACGCGAGAAATACTAGGTGAACATGAATCAGATGTGTGGAGGAGGATTGAATGTGAGAGGTGATCGATCCCAGACAGTGTTAACGAACTTTATGGAGCAACCACAAAAGCATTTTTGTTAAGTTACTGAATGATCACAGCTGCTACTGGATTAAAACAAAGTCAGAAGCTGAAAGAAGACTTTCCAAATGTACTGAAATGTTCTGCACACAGAGAACCTCAGGGGCCGTTTCACGTAAAATAAACGATGTTGTGAATCAAATGGAAGCGTTGTCTTCCACTTGTTGCCTCTTACTCAGAATATTGCTACAAACCTCAAGGTTCAATGATGATATTACAACTCAAAGAGGCTTTTGTTTCAAGTGTATGGCAACAAAGTTGTACAGTCAATGTAGTTATAGTAACTAAATATGCAAGCCAACAGTACTAATGGTTCTAATGTTATTTCAAAGTTGTAATGTTAAGGTTTGATAGCTTTTTTTTTAGTGGAAACGGAACATATTGTTCAATGAGAGGAGTGAGACGTCCTTGTAAATTAACCATAATGTAACAGCTGGACAGGGAGCAGATTCAGTCAGTTCATCTATGAGCATCATTCCTAGACTACCGTATCTGAAATATAAGGTTATTCTCATTTTCCAGATAGGCTTCAACAGTTCGGATACGAACCAAAAGGTCTTTTCTGGCCATTTTCGCACTCATTCTGCTCGCTGAGCCCACATTGACATGACTAACCTAACTCAGTGATAATCTCACTGAGCACAACCTAATGGTCGGGGGTCACTGACTCAAATCATACCATGACAACAAATCAACGAAAATCTGAAACTGGAAGCAATTCTCAGTAAGACTAACCTCAAAAACCATAATCGGTTGCTGTAAGAGGTTTATTGGCGTCTTTGGGGGAAGGAATTCCTTACCGAATCTGGTCCACACAACGCCATGGTGTTGACTCTTAGCTGCCTTCTAAAATAGCCGAGTAAGCCATTCGATTTATGCTGATAAGGGATGGGCAACAAATTCTGACCTTGCCAGCAACTCAAATAGCATGTTCCTCTGTCGATGTTCACTTATTTGCATTTATATTGGCGCTATAAGGCAGTGTGGTAAAGTTTTTAGCTTGCCCCATTCACATTGCAAACTGCGACTGCATTACCGGCGACCATAGAACTAAATTGAAAGTGGGAAAACAAAGCCACACATATCTCCTATTTATTTTAGTTCATGTCTGTTTTATGTTGAAGCGATAACTTAGTAATAATTACTAATCATTTACTCACAGCGACAATTTGAAAGAGGGATTACGAAGGAATCAGCGTGGTTGACTCCTGGAATATTGCTTTGTGTCGTTCAAAGTTGTTAATTTACATAAAATGCCACGCCGAGAGTTTTATGATATTACAAGCAGAGTTTACTAGAAACAATTAAAGGAAATGGGTGTTTAAATAAACTT
This sequence comes from Ginglymostoma cirratum, assembly GCA_024137785.1. Lineage (NCBI taxonomy): Eukaryota > Metazoa > Chordata > Chondrichthyes > Orectolobiformes > Ginglymostomatidae > Ginglymostoma > Ginglymostoma cirratum. Next base: position 20,032,708 of record JAHRHZ010000002.1, read on the forward strand.
GACGGGAGTGTTGAACCAAGAGGAAGTATCAGAAAGGGATACCAGGTCGCACAACAAATTGGGTGAGACGGGTAAATCTAGAATTGGGAATAGTAAGTTATTAGCTGGGACAGAGTAAGGATTCCTGGGAGAGGGCGAGGTAGTAAATTCTATGACAGGCTTGATGTGCAATTATGTGGTTTCATGGAGTGTGCTAAATTAGGGTGGTGAACTACAGGCCCATATTTGCGCGAGGAAATAGATATTGCGGCTATAAAACAATAGAGACGGGGGAGAACCGAATGTTAAATTTCCCTGGATGCAAGATGTTTGGGAAAGGTAGGAAAGGTAGAAATGTAGGAGCGTATTAATTAAGGATTACATTGCAATACTGGAAAGAAAGGGTGCTCTGGGGCCTCAAATACAGAATCTATTTAGCTAGAGCTCAGGAATAAAACGAATTATGTTGTTGGAGCAATAAGCAGAACACTAGCTATTGGAAAGGACGCAGAGGAAGAAATCTGCCAGGGTTTTACGGAAAAGTGCAATAATTGTAGGGTGGTTTTAATGTGATACTTTAAGTACCAAGTCAAGCTGAGTGTGCCATCCTATAAAGGACAGAAACATTTTTTGTCTTCTGCTGCAATGTTCTAAATATAAATTAGCGTTCAACAATCGTTTGTTTGTTTTTAACTGCATGACACTTCTTCCCTCAAACCATCCCGTGGCAACATTCCACCCCAAACCCATGTTAATCCCATTTCGAAGTCAAACTGATAGCGACAAGGTCATTGACGTTGACCCTGTCAGAGGGAAATCATTGTTATCATAGTCAAAATTTATTTAGAGTTCAAATGTCGGAAACCAGCACATCCACAAGGGTACTTGGGATGCTACTTTGGTGACAGAACAAAAAGGATTATGCCAATTTGGAGAAGTGTCTTACACTATCTCGTCCCCTTCCCCGACCCCAAATCAATTCCTCGGCTCTTTAGCATAGCTATTTTAGCTTTAGGTAAATTCTACCACACACCCTCACCACACTTATTGCTTTTATGCGCAGATAAGTCAGTTTCCAGATAAAGATACAATATACAATGCACCAAATCAATGGTCAGCTGTGCCCAGAGCAGAAAAGTGGGTGACTTTGAGAAAGAATTGGCGAAAACCAGGATGAAAGTTGGCATCGGTTAAAAATAATTGGAATTGTTTTGGTCATTAACTTCAATGAAACTGACCATTGGATGAAGAGCGGAGTGTTGTAGTCTCTCGCCCGAGATCAATTACTGTGAGCCCATTCATCCCAAATTAGAGAAACCGCACTCATTCAACAAAGGCGCAAAGCAGGTATTTTTCATACTCCAAGACTCGTCTGCCATGCCAGTTGCAAGTCTAACACTATCTCATTGTTACGTTGAATAGGTAATCAGAGTCAAAATAGTGAAATTTCCTGTCCGTCGGTCAGAGTGCGACCCATTGATGCAAGCTTACACGTCACTGCGGCAGACAACCAGGTGCATTTGTTTCGTGGAGCATTCCATCACATCATAATAAGGACGTAAAGCTAGTTGATGCTTCCTTTGAGTGCGAACTGTGTCGCAGTTCGATGCTCAGTTGCAGCTTAAAGATTCTGATCAAGTCCCATCCCAGGACCTGAGCATGAAGCTCGTGGCTGGCGATACTGTCTTTACCGCCGAGCACCTACATACCCTCTCTTTTAAATATATATAAAAAATCCACAGCTGTAAGTTGAAGAGTATCAGGGAGTTACTGCTCTCCCGAGCAATGTTTAACTCTCACCCAGCGTCACCGAAACAGATCATTGGCTCGTTGCTGATTGCGGGCTCTGGCAGCATGGCTGTCGCACTTTCTGCATTGAACAGCTAGGGCACTTTAGAAGAAGTGCATTGCTTAGGGAAACCAGGTGCTGGTGAAGCGTGATATACTTGCAAGTCTTATTTTTCAAAGAGTTTTGAGCATAAAATATCCAGCCGAGGTTTGGGCCGTCTGCTTTTCCGCCCGATTCAATTTGCATACATGAATGCAAATGGTGCACTAACTTTACCCCACTATAACTTTCTAAAAATGCAAATAATGTCCGAAACGATTGCACGAGCCGTGATGATAAGTTGCAATTTGAGTTCAGTTTCTCGATAATGTTCAGCACCTAACAATCTCTGACGACTTGAGGATGCTCGGGAAATGTAAATATGTTCATTGCACTCCACATTTTTGTTTTTGCGTGACCACAAGAAACAATAAAATCTTTGCTTTTGCACCTTGCCGCACATAAATTTTACCGCTGGCTCGCTACAGAAGGGGGTCAATCTTCTCGCACCAAATCACCCTTTGGGCCCCGTTTTGAGGTGAATTCAGAATTTGCCCCCAACATCCAAATGTGGGAGGACATCACTCGAATTGCAGTGAGTTGTGAGGGTGAAGATGTCATAAATGCGATTGCACATGCCGTGTGCGAGCTTGTAAAATAGCAGTGACCTGCTGCAACACCCAACCCACTCCCTCTGGAGAGAAGCTATACATTTTTTGGACTGTTGCGAAAGGATTCACTCTGTCATAGAAATGGCTGATACGCCATTACTTACGGGAAACGGCTGGGTGGGGGTGGGGAAGCCTCTCCTCTGGCGCTGTTCAAGACCATGCACACACCGTACTATTGATCTCAGTAAGATCCCGGCCGAGAATCCACTTGGAAGTCCCCTGCAACTGGATCAAGCACCAGACCTAATGAAACCAGGTGATCTGAGCACTCAATAAAGAAAATCAGACACAGGCATCTTACATTCATCAAAATATGCAATCAAATCAAATCAAATCCTAAGGGACTTCCTGTCATTTCTAAGAGCCTCAACGGATCAACTAACTTTGCACAATATTGAATAAAAAATAATAAATACTGCGGATACTGATCTGAAAAGAGTCATATTGGACTTGGAAAGTCACCTCTGATGCTCTCTCCATAGACGCTGCCAGACCTGCTGGGTTTTTTCCAACATTTCCTATTTTTGTTTGTGAATGAAAAATAATTTGTTCTGAGGCATAATATATATTTTGTATATTTATATTACTTATGTTTTGTCCAAGCAGAGTACCGAAGCTTTGCAACACAGAAAGTAGCCGATTTGCCATTGAGGGCCGTAACGACATTTCAATACTTCATTGTTCTTTTCCAGGTTTATCCCATAAATCGTTCCTCCGAAAAATAATTATCCTTTCCTTGAACAAGTGAATAGTGCAAAGAAATTTACTTTGAGGAATTATCCATTTTCCTAACAGTCGTTTCTTTTTGTTTTTGTAAAAGCTCATCGTAACCTCTGATTCTCTAAGTGGGCATCTTAACTTTGTACTCTGGTGATCAAGTCGTAGGAAAGTCGATGTTCTTGCAATCTTTATCAAAGTAGCTCATTTTCAAACTCTTAATCAATAATGAACAAAATATGAAAATATATCTATCACCGAACAAGTAAAATGAAACAAAAATGTTCATAAATTGTGTGGGATGTGCTATGCCATAATATTTTTATTGTCGTCTTTACAATCACAAGCTTAATGTACTATCAAACTAAGTGGTAAATTGTTCCTTTATTTTAAGCTTTGAGATGACATCGACAAAGTGCTGATGATTTAAGAGCTCTGCGTGGTAGTGTTAATATGAATGTAACAACTATCTTACTGTGTCACTACGCCCTTGTTAGATTTTTGTTGTCGTGCGTTTGTGCAGTATCTACAATATGCATTCCCTTGAGAACAGTCCAAGGAAATGAACACCATAATAAGCCTGTCAATCCGTCTGTATTCTAGATTAACATTTGTGGTAAATCTTTTATCGGATCCATTTTTCCAGCAAACGGATAACCCACCCTGTTACCGCATCCGAATAACTTCACATGCAATGAGAGTGTTTTCTGAAGAGCATCTGGTCCTGCTCAATTGAAAGGGACAATGCCCTCATGGGACACTTACATTGGATGGAGAGTAAAACCAATGTTGAAGTCCATCTCATTGGTTTCATGACGCGGTAAATTTGGTTAAAATCTGCCCCCCCGCCAATCCCCACGCCAGTAACGCTCTCCATGCCTACTGCGATTTCACTTGTTTAAGACGGAAATGGTATGAAAATGTAACTTCGGAAAGGTAATTTTCAGAATTCTTCCGATAATTCCCTGTCCTGTTGTATTAAGCATCTTCATCCCATTTTAGACAGGCATTTACCGATTGAACTTTTTCCCCAGTATAGCACTGCATAATTTGATAGTCAAGTGAAAATATGAAGAAAATGAATCTTTATCAATATGTTTATGGACACATCTACCAGAGAAATACAGAAAAATCTACCCTAACAACAAACCAGAACGAAATCTTGCAGATTCTCTTAGACAGTGCCAATGATTTGTGGACGCGAATCAACGGTGAATTATTAGAATCCCGAATTGACCTGAAACGTCAATCTCTGCTACTTGCCGAGACGTTTTAGCACCAGTACTAAAATCCTGGATACAAGAATTTCAAATACTGCTGCAATGCTAATTTCTGGTTGTACAATTTCTGAAAGCAATTTTTTTTCATGAGCAACACGCATATTGGGTAGCTCACGATATAACAAGAAGAACAAACAACACCAAAAGCTAGAAGGTAAACATCTAGCTTTCTACAGGGGACCAAAGAGAAACTATCATAGGCTCGAGATAACAAGGTGTGGAGCTGGATGAACCCAGCAGGCCAAGCAACATCAGAGGAGCAGGAAAGCTGACGTTTCGGGCCTAGACCTTTCTTCAGAAATGGTAGGCTCGCGTAGTTTGTCAATACTGTTGACGACCACGAGGCAGCTGCATACTGTGCAGATTTTTTGACAATTTGCCCAATTGGACTTCAGAATTTGCATGAAATCACCGATAGAAAGGGAAGTATTTTGGAACTCAGTTGAGGGAAAGAACAATTTTAAGGCAGTGTATCGATACTTACGGCAGGGTATTGGGCCGCAATGGGTAAAGTCCTGCCTTGACTCAATATCTCTAGGTCCTAGTCCCATCTGAGGAACTGATGACCAAAGAAAGAGTATCGACAACGGAGCGAAGCAGGTTGCTTATCAACAACCACGTGATGGAAAGGGCTATTACAAGTCCGCAAGCATTACCTAAAGCTCTGGACTAAGTCAATAGGCGCATGTTGCAACATCAAAGCGCATTTCCCAAGTGGTGGAAAACATCACCATGGATACGTGACAAAACCATTCAAACAAGAGACAGCTATGGAATAAACGAAAAATGAATCTTCATAAAAAGGGAAAGTAGGATAATTCTAGATGCAGGTGACTAGAAAAACACAGATGGAGCTATAAAATAGCGGAAAGATATTGCAGGAATAATAGAAGAAGGAAGACAGGAGTATAGAATGTAATATCAGGGAGGATGTAACAATATAAACCACGGAACAAAACAATACGCCTAGGAGAGGTTAAACAGAAAATCGAGGGAGACAAAGTGATTTCAACTCCGTAAGTGAAAGGGTTTTGTCATGAGTTAAGAACATGCTCCAGAGAATCAGTAGCGTAGGAAGAAGCATAGCAGTAGAAATAGGCTGTTAGAAAATTCTGTCTCCATTGACCTCATTAATACAGAGGTGGAGAGGGAGAAAATGAAACATGGCCGCCGGAGGCAAGCGTGTTCTAAACCACACAAGTTAAAAAAAATCTACAATTGAGGTTATTACACATAAATACTCGAGAGTAAAACCTGTTTACAATGGACTCTGAAGAAATAAATACCAGTACGGCGCCTGTTAGAGGTTCTTGACTTGACTGATTGTTAGAGGATCCGTGTTTTTTCTGTCATCGTTGGAACCAGGGCTGAAGTAAGGGTATATTTTGCCCGAAAATGAGTCAGTGAATGTAAACAGGGTGGTCATGTTGGTCGCATTATAGAAGGATAACTGTCCACCTTCGTAGTCCAAATACACCCCGACCTTCTTGGGCTTTGCATTTATGGGAACACGCGTGGGATTGGCTGTGGAAGCCCAATACTCAGTGCCATTTTTCATCCCAAATATCCAGTATCCCGCATCTTGCGCCGATCTCGAGCCCCGTTTTCGGAAGCTATCTTTAACCACGCCTAAGTCCCACGCAGTTTTGTTTCCCACATTCACTTCCCAGTAATGTCGCCCTGACGCGAATCCGACGGATCCCAGGACACTAAGCTCGCGGTCAGAAGCTTCCGAAGGTTCCGTGGCCGCCCGCGCTTTTTCCATGAGTTTCACACTGGTCCGGTCCTCGGAGAGAACGAGCTGGGGATGCGCTGTGATCGGATCCATAGTCAGTGCAGCGGGTGCTGAGAGAAGATGAAAGAAAATGGTTCGTCAATGATTTTGTAAGGAAGCGGGTTGTCGTGTAAAGCAACAAGGAACAGTAATGGCTGGAAAAACACAACGGGTCTGACAGCATCTTCCTCAGAACTTCTGAAGAAGCGTCACTGGGCCGAAAGTTAACTCTGATTTCTCTCCAGATGCTACGAGACCTGCCGAATTTTTTCCAGCAATTTCTGTTATTGTTTCTGATTTCCAGCATCCGCAGTTCTTTCGTTTTTTTTTGGTAGTGTAAAACAAGTTTTGTTTCTGCGCCCTGTTTTCTCTACTGTGGTTGTTTGGGTGGCAAGGGATCTAATTTTAAACAGAGCACACTCTGGCTATCCGAAACTGTCTGATAGTCATCGAGAGGGAAGCTGTGCGGGTAAACGATTTAAATTACCCTTTTATATAAATTTATTGATATGAATAGGTTCGGGGTGAAGTTGATAATATTGGAGGTGGGATGGCTGTAGTTGTACAAACGCACTGCATTGTAGAGGCCCAGGCGAGGTGTCTGGTCACGTGGGGTGAAGTCCCATTTTTTAACAGCTGACGGAAATTAATTTCTACCACGAAAAGTCTGAAACTAGGGCCCTTGTGGCGCAGTGGTAGTGTCCATCCCGCTAGGCCAGGAGCTTCAGGTTCAAGTCCCGTTTGCTTCAAACTTCTGTAATAAAATCTCTGAACAGGCTGATTATATTATTTTTTTAATCTGGAACTGAAAACTCGACTTAGTAATGGTGACAATGACAGCTGTCATCCATTGGTGTAAAAAAAAATCTGGTTTTCTGGGATAGTAGGAACGGCAGATGCTGGAGAACCTTGTTATCTGGTTTCCTGACCCTTTAGAACAGGAAACCTGCTCTCCTTGCTCAGGTTTGGTCCACGTGTGATTCCATACACACAGTTATATGGTTGACTCTTAACTGCTCTCTGAAATTGCCTGACAAATCCCTCAGTTGAAGGGAAGTTAAGCATAGACAGTAATTATTGCCTTTTCCAGTGATGCACGTATCTCATGTAAGAATAGAAATACATAAATGAAACAAATGGTTGCGGACAGTTGCGTGAGGAAGGATGCAGCAAATCTACATTCAACCCAAAGGGAAAGAAAATCGGGGTGAAGCTAATATCTTAAGGCTGTTATTTGCAAAGGCGGTTCAGTTCAAGACCTTCAAGATTCCTTTGAGCCTTGGGCTATCCCAAGCACTGTAGCAGTTGAAGATGGCAACTCGCCACCAGCTTCTTAGTGACACAGGGAATAAGCAAGAAATGTCGGCCTAGACAGGAACTGCACGCAAGGTTGTTCATGTGTAAGACAAATAAATAATGGAGCCAAACTCCTCGAGCTCGGAGGCAGAGAGGCCGATATTCCGCCTTCCGGCAGCTTTCGAACTCGTAGCATATTCAGTTACATTGCGGTCAATGTCACGGGCTCTAGGACCAGATCTAAACTGGCCACAACTTTGACGAGTTGGACTCACGATATTTTTATAGGCAGCTACAATGTTGCCCAGATTAAAACTGTTTTTCCCCCCGAAATAGTAACCTGCGGGGATTTTTGCCCTCAGAGGTGGAGCACGTGTTCGTTTCCTTCGGCCGGAGACCAGAAGCCACTTTTAACTTAACACTGCCTACTGCACAGTTCCCATGACGAACGCGTACGCGCGTGCAACATAGCTTCTCAGGGTCAACCAAACATCTGGAAGTCCGGCAGCTACGCTTGGTGGTTCGGCTTAAAGGCAGTAAGTACCCCCATGTCTTAGTGAGTCTCCACATTTTCCGTCCGACAGGAAGGGGTTATCCCTGCACTCTCTGGTCTTACTGACATTAAACAAAAAAAACTTTCCTCACATGCTATCCCCACTGTTCCATACTGATATCCATGCATGCTCCGTCCAGTTATCCACGTAAATGGCACGTAACTTTAAGGTACATCGGAGGACTCCCTTTTTCAGGCGGGATTCTGGTTCCTATTGATTCAGATCAAGTTTTAATCCCTGAGGATACCCGAGGAAATATGGTGTCTTGTGGAACCGATAAAAAGTAGGGAAGCTGTTATAAAGATAGTGGGAACTGCAGATGCTGGAGAATCTGAGATAACACGGTGTAGAGCTGGATGAACACAGCAGGCCAAGCAGCATCAGAGGAGCAGGA
>JAHRHZ010000002.1:20046200-20058301 GCA_024137785.1 Ginglymostoma cirratum
TTTCTGATGAAGGGTTTAGGCCCGAAACGTCAAGTTTTCCTGCTCCTATGATGCTGCTTGACCTGCTGTGTTCATCCAGCCCCATGCTTGTTATCTCGGATTCTCCAGCATCTGCAGTACCTTTTATCTCTCAAGTGTTGAAAGTATTTTTCATGTTGCTCCTTAACAATGTCTTCCTAACTTTCAACAACGTTCTGCTTAATCATCTGGAGCACCCTGACAGTTCACATTCATTTGACTAACACCCGTCAGGATTCTTACCTTGAGCAAGGAGAAGGCATCTTGTTGATTTAATTGCGATTGGACGTTTGATAGCTTCGCTTCCGTCTCATTCAGATGCTCCTGAATGTCCCGAAGATTAGACTCCATTTTCTTTAAGATATCCTCTTCTTGGTCCCCCAGCTCTTTGGCGAGAGTCCGCTCTTTCTCATCTAGGACCGTGCGCAGTTTGGTAAATTCTGTCGAGATGTGCTTCTGCAGAATGCTGGACTGTTCCTGTGTCAAACAAAGAGGCAACGTTGCCACGTGATTATGGAGTGAACGCAAGAGAAGCTGACCTGAGCAATTCCACAGGGTGACAAAGTTACCTGAATTTCCGAGATGCTTTGCTGCTGCTTCAGTAAGACATTTTGGATCGAAGTTTTTTTCTGGTTCAGTGTCTGAAGGTTCGCTCTCATTTTCTCCTGCCGCAGAAGGACAGAGGGGAAAGGATTTGTCAAGTTAGACACACATACACACACGCACAAATTGAACTAAGCAACGATTTCAGAATCAAGGCATCGCCCTTTCCTGCCTCACCTTATAAATCTCGACTGCTTCATTTATCAGCATGAAGTTGTGGGATTTATGGCTCCGTCCGTCTCTCCTGTCCAGACACATCACGCAGATCAATTTCTTGTCAGTTTCACAAAACAGCTTCAGTTCTTCCTGATGCTCATCACAAAAGGGGTTGAAAGTTTTGTTGGTCTCCACTGTCTGCTTTATGTTCAAACTCCGAATTTTGTTGGACAAGACCCCCAAAGCTCTGTTGGCTTTCAGGTTTTTTTCTCGGAATACCTCCCCGCACTCTGGACAGAAGGCTTTCTTGTCTTTCTCCCAACACTGTAAGATACACTGACGGCAGAAGTCATGGCCGCATTCTAGCATCACTGGATCGACAAAGATATCGAGGCAAATGGGGCAATTCAGTTCATCTCCCAAGCTTAGACTTGGCGATCCGGAAGCCATGGTCGGCTCCGCTGCTTCCTGCCTCCAATTGCATTCACCTTCACTGTTGCTGCGCAATAGTGGTCGCCCTGCTGCTCTCCGCTGTACTGTCAGAGATAATAGTTGCGTGGCCAAAGAGCTTGCAGCTTTCAGCAAGTGTTGCCAGGGAAGAACTGGCACTTATCTCGCGATTTCTCTAGCGCGTATGGGGGGTGGGGGTACCGAGGGAGATCGATCCTGGCCTTTACTCGGATGAATTACGCATCTTTTTTCACTCAATGCAAGGAGTGTGTTCGGCTTCCAACGCATTTAATGGCGCTCAGAAAGAGCTGATTCAGAAACAATAAAGAATCCAAGTTAGAAAACAAAATCCAGATCATTTACTCGTCTTCCCCAAGCCAGTAATTCTTAAATCACCGAGACAGTAAACTACTGTCAACTAAACGAAGAAGTAAAATTACAAATTGCCTCGTTCATGACATGCAGATGTAACTAAACATGTATTTCGTTGTTTTTCCTATTTTACTTTAGATATTTTGCAATCAAACCGTCCAGCAACGTTATGATACATTTCTGGAACAGGTCGGACTTGAACCTTGGCCTCCTAGGTCAGAGGTAGGGATCGAGCGTGTTTTCATCATTCGTGCATTCACTGCAACTGACACCAGTGATGTTAAATTTAACTTTGACGCTACACAACAGATCCACACTTTCGTGGAAATAATCTCGTTTATCGGACTTTCTGATTTACCTTTGAAGTACTTTATTTTACTGACGGGCTTTGTAAAGTCCCATTATTTTATTTTTTGTTTTTCAAAGCACAATAAACATCTAACTTCTGCAGTAATTTATATTTTACTGGCTATGGAGGTGGATTTCCGGCTTTATCTCGCTCTAACTTAATATTTTGCCGCAGCAGTAACTTCCCAAAACATGTGGACAATCAGAGAGCCTCCACCGTGGAAAGAATGCTGGCACGGCCGATTGTGATTTTTTTTTTGCCCGTCCTTATTGCCCTACAGCTCCGGGAACTTGTTGGGCCTAGTTTTGAGCTAATTACATTGCTATGAGCATGAAGTCAGGTGCAGGCCAGGCCGGGTAACAGTGGCAGCCTCCGTCCCTAAAGCTCATTCGTAAACCAGATATGTTGTCCAAATGTATTTGTTTTCACTACGATCTCTGATACTGATCACAGAGAACAGCTTTCAATCCCACACCTTTTTTTAAAATCGATATGATTGTAAATCCAGCTGATAATGTGGGAATCGAGAGGATTACAAGGTTGCCACCGCATCACCATCTCCTCATTTGGGCATTCAGATTTAATTTCCTTGTCGGTTTTTACCTTAACAATTTATCACAAGGGCTAACGAAAGTATCAACTCCTTACTTGCCGCCCATGCTGGACTGCCTGGTGCAGCTCATAGACTATTTCGTGAGGCTGCCTCTCGGGTGTGTCTTCATACGGCGCCTACAACCAACAGTTTGCTTGCAGGGACAGGGAGAGAGATCAGCAGATCCCAGTTTCTCCAATCTTCCTCTGTAAGTGTTGATATGTGCATCTGTGCAACAGTGACCAATGTCATATCTTGCCTGCAAGCGCCGGATTGATTTACAGAAATGAATTATTGGAAATATTTCCTCTTATTGATCCTTCATGTGCAAGCCTGCTTCTTTTTATTAGCTTCTCCTGGGGGATTGTTTGACTGGGAAGGCAGGAAGTTTGGAGGGGTTGTGCAAAACTGGTTGGAACATTTATTCCTGGTATTCTGGCCATCTTGTCTCTGAGCCTGGATTAACAGGCCGGCTGTTCTATCACTACCAGTTAATTTCAGATATTCGAATGTTGGTGACTAGGAACCTCAAACAAGGAAAGATTTTTTTTCCGACTTGGTTCGCCTATCAAAATGATCATGTCTCACCAGCCTCCGATTCGACACCACGTCGGTTATTGCCCTCCGTTGACTGCAACGGAGCTGAATATCAGACAGGACATATAGTGGGCCTTCCCTGGCGGACAATCCTTTTTGCACTACCTGACAAGAAAAAATGCAAGGCTAGGATTCCGCCTTTCTTTTTAGGCTAAGAGCCGAAACGACCGGGTGAGCAATATGCCAAAAATTTCGGCGATTCCATCTCTCGTTTATTCACAAAACGTGGAAGGTCAGAGTCTGGCGAGAATAGTGGTGGGATGATCTGGGCTTGATCTCTGAGCTACCCTACCCTTCAACCTGTGATAAGCCAGGTATCTGAAGCTGTAGTGGCCTGTAACTCCATTTGAATCTTTAAAAGATATTTCAGAAACATCGGACAAGTTCAACTATTTTCTCAACAGCCTACAACCTTTGCTTGATTCGGAACTGAACTCGCTAATGATTGTTATACGAGGAATAACAATCAAGAAGTTGCAAAAGAAGATTGTTGTTGTGCCATTGTATGCCTACCCCATTAGCATGACTTTTCAAACGATATCCATCATGGTTCCTGTTCTAGCTGGGACTTCCCTCTTTCGAGGACCTTAAGTAGATATTTAGCAGACATTCTCACAATTATGAAGGTTTCTCATGGAATAATCGGAAGATCCAACAAATTTCTTTTTTATTCATTCGTAGGATGGGGCGTCGCTGATTAGGCCAGCATTTATTGGCCCTCATTAACGGCCAATGGGACAGTTTAAAAGTTAACCACAATGCTGTGTGTCTGGAGTCACATGTAGGTCAGACCAGGCAAGGAAAACAATTTCCCTCCTTCGAGAACGTTAGTGAGCCAGATGGATTTTCCCAACAATTGATTCATAGTCATCATTAGATTTCTAATTCCAGATGTGATTGGATTCAATTCACACCACCTGCTATGGTATGATTCAAACCCAGGTCCCCAGGATACTACGTATATTTCTGCATCTATAGATGTAACGATAATACCAACAGGTCACCAGCACCCCTAGCAAAAGACCGGTGACACGATGTGGGGCATAGACGTTACATATTGTTAATGTGATTTGGGAATTGCTATCAGAAGTGGCATCGGATGTCGATTGATTAGTAACTTTCCAAACGTTTTGAATAAAGCACTTGAAAGGAAAATGTTTACCTTTGGGGAAAGCGAATTGTGGTTTGGAGGCGTATTGGAACGGAATGGCCAGGAGTGTCGCTATTTGTCTTGCTCTCGCAAGCAGCAATCACGATCTGGATAGGCCGATTAGTCTTCTGCCCTGATGTTTAGATCACGACCGCTGGATGAGGGCACATGTTTCATTGTTGCTTCAAACTAATGCCTTCTGACCCTGCTGATGCAGTTAAGTTGCTCAGCAAGGTCACCACAGCCTCGAAGTAACTGAGTGTTATTACAAGACGCCTGTTTAGAATTGCAACATTGTGCTGCGATGGTTACTTCGAAATTGCAAGGACGTTTGGAGACAGATACCAAGCTCTGGCTGATTGCCAGCGCTTGTGACGGCTTCGAGGGATGTAGGAGCGGGTGAAGAGCGGGAATGGAGTGGCGGAAGGGAGGATTCGGAAGTTGGTTGGTGACGGGGTAGTCGGACAAGGGTAGTCGAATTCCGACGGTCATTCTTTGCACTGAATTAATAAATATGCTTGGGGAGAGGAAGCAGATTGTTTTGCTGCACTCGTTTCCGAACAAAAAATGTGCACCCCCACCCCGCCGAGCCAGGCCCCTTCCCAGCGCTTAGTCCGGCTCTACTCACCGAAATTCTGATAAGCTACAAAGCCTTCACGTACTTACAAACGACATTCCTGTAATTAAACTGTACATCAAATAAATATTACAAATAACATGCAGCACTCCATTCAAAATTCACAGACAATATTCTTCCCAAAAAAGCCCTTCAATCATGCTTCGCAATTTTTTCTAAAAATTACTTTTGGAGGCAGCTGAACTCAGGACAGAACCTTACATTCATGAGTCCCATAGCATTGCGGACGCATCTGAACGTGTCAGTCAACTGATAGTTCTGGGTCTCCTGAGTGATTCGTCTATTAAGGTATCAATGCAATTTACTTTCTCCAGATCAGCTCCGAAGTGGTCCTAAATTGTGTACGAACATTATAGGGCAAGGTGTGCGATGAGAGAGAGAGAGAGAAAGAACAATTCAATTTGAAGAAACAAAAGATTAACTCATCAAATATGCTCTGCCATTTCGTTGGATGCTGGCGAGTTTTGCGAGTGAGCTGCGCGTACTCATGGGAAATTACCCGCTCGAGGTCTCACCATCCCCAAGCTACCCTCGAGTAGATTTTCCAGGTGAGCCAATGTGAGGGGATATTGATCCGAAATTTCCACATGGGGAGGATCATTCATCCGTGCGTCACCAGGGTGGGGTGTTAGTAGAAATCTCGGCGGTGAAATGGCTACTGTGAAAACGGATCTTTACGCAACCTATCGAGCGTTGTTTGAGGGGTACAGAGCGGAAGCTGATGGAGAAACCAGAGTAACATTGGCGGCATTTGAGGGCATTCGGCACGTCACTGGTGTCCACCTTGCTAACAGGTGGTGGTTATCCCGGGAATTCCACCTTCTCCATCCCGTGTCCTGGCTGCGCAAAGGCCTCCAGAAGTCGGGAGAAAGTAGTTGCCCCCACCTTCTCTCTGGTGCTTCCTCATTTTCTCAGCAACTCTGCATTTCCCAGTTCGAGGGAATTTGAACCACTTCCCGCCCCGCTCTCGATTCCCAAACTCTGTAGATTCAGTTCACTTCCTCTCGGAATGTAGAATTAATTCCACATTGAGCAGGGGCGTTGATAATCTATTTCACTTATTCTTATGTGGGCGAGAGGAAGGGGTGTGAATGGACAATACAGAAGGAATTTGGCCAGAGTTCGAGCGCGGATTCAATCTCTCTGCGCTAAACCCATCAGCGTATTGCTCCTCCCCTCAGATGCATAGGAGTAGCTTATTGGCATTCCCAATATGGAAAGTTGCTAGTTGACTTAAAGACAGCCAACGATGTCAATTCGCTCATGCGCTGAAGACCAAAAACAAAATCGGCGCACCGATAGCAAATCCACGCTCACTTCATCCGCAGTGCATAATTCTGATAGCCCAGCGGCCACAGAGGGTGAAGACAGTCTGAATGATGACCTCTGAGCACCTGAACAAGAGTTTGACAGCTGATCGTGTCTGCCTCGTTTGCAGTAAAATCGTTCGCGATGGGGTGGTCCTGGAGTGTGGACACACAGCCTGCACCGACTGCTTTGCGTCCAACAGTCAAACGGAAGGGCGCATATTCTGTTCGAAATGCAGGGCGACTGTTGAACGAAAGAAGTCGCAGACAATCGAGCCACTGGAAGGTCTGGTTCTGAGAGGCGTGGGTCCGAAAGACGATAAGAAAGGGAAAAAGGGACGTCATCCCTTTTGCCAGGAGCATCAGGAGGAGGTGAAACTGTTCTGTGAAACAGAACGGAAATTAATCTGCGTGAACTGTCTCGATAGGAGGGATGAAAATAGCCATACATCCCACAACTTCATGCTGGTGAACGAAGCTATTGACATGTACAAGGTAAACACTTTGTGACGGATTATTAATGTAAATTTGCCCTGTCAAGTTCTCCTTTAACCATTTGTTTCCCTGTCCATTTCGTTTCCTCAGGAAAAAATCAACACAATTATATTTTCTCTGAAGCAGAAAAAAAGCTCTTTTCAAGATTTTGAACTTAAGCAACAGGAAAGCATTTCTGAAATTAAGGTAAAATTTCAGCCGTCATACCCGTACCAGTGGTGTGTTGGGGACTCCATTTCCAGTTACGTGAACTCCCATTACGCACTTTTACCTGTGTGGACATCAATGTCCTGGTAACCGGAAATAGTTTCTGCTCCTCCTTTAACAAACCAGTTTTCTTTTTACAGGAGCAGTCGAACAAATTGCAGGGCCTCATCTACACTGAATTTTCGAAATTGCGCAGTCTGCTGGACGAAAAGGAGCGCAACTTGGTCAAAGAATTAAATGCGGAAAAGGACGATATTTTGGGGAGAATGGAGACAAACCTACGAGAGATCCAAGGCAATTCGCAGGAAACTCAGCAAAAGGTGTCAGACATAGAAAAGCAATTGAATGCGGATGATGGAATTAGTTTACTAATGGTAAAATGGCTAGTTTGGTCAAATTAACTCTCGTTGAATGCGTGCTGTTTTCTAGAAGTAGCTTCCGTTGTTATTGGTCTTCACCATTTTTTGAATCCCAGAGTATGCTATGCTCATGTTTCTGTTGCTGCTCCAAACGTTCTGCTACCTTCATTGCTGGCTTCATAACTTACCATCATCAGCGCAAGATGTGCATTGCTTTCTCTCTTTTTCTAAGGAAATGGGCAATGAGCCAAACCTGGATTAGATCAATCAAATTCAGCACCTCATAGGCATCAATTTGATTGGTGGAAAGAGGCAACGACATCAGACTAATTCAAAGGCCAAATACTGTGATTGGTGGAAATTTGGAATAAAAAATACTGCTGGAAATGCTCAGCAGACCTGGCAGCATATTTGAGGCGAAAGAGGTGTGTGTTTTGTGTGTGTGTGTGTGTGTGTGTGTGTGTGTGTGTGTGTGTGTGTGTGAGAGAGAGAGAGAGAGAGAGAGAGAGAGAGAGAGAGCGAGACCAAGAAAGTAAAAGTTAAGATTCAGGCCCATGATCTTTCACCTGAAACATTTCCAAATGCACTAGGTTTTCTGCAATTGAAACACGAAGATAGAGCGATGAAAAAAAATGCAATGATTGTGATATGGTGAGCGGCAGGAAAACGAGAGAGGCTTTGTGGTGCAAGATTGGTAATGAGAACAAGCAAGAAGACAAAGTTGTGTCGAGCAGGCAATATAGCTGCCAGCTCAATGCAACTTAAAGGAAATTTTAAAAAAGAAACGAGTAAAGAAGCGAACGAATACAGAGACACAGGCAAACATGGGGGCAGAGGATCTAAACTTGGTCAACTCAACACTGTGTTACAGCTTATTTTCCCATTTCCCTCTCATTTTTTTCATTCAATAAAATACAAACTACTTTATTCTGATCTCATAATGTGTAGTTAAATTTAACTTTTGAACTTTACACCACTCGCAAGATGCACAGCCTTTAACTCCACGGTGTGTTTGAAATTCAGAGTCTCATTACTTCTTTCCTGTCTACTAACCGTATTGAGAGATTGAGTGGTCCCGATTCATGTCCCTGTGTGTACATTTTGATGTGGTTCCTTCAAAGCCTTTGTTCTTTTCACTTGTGCACTCTTCCATTATTTTAGGGTTTGATTATCTCCTAAACACATCTCTGTTTTTTGTTGACCCTATTCTTGTTTGCACAAGTTTCTGTCACAGCTTTCCATTGACTCATCCGCGACATCAATTGCCATCTTGCCGCCTGCATGTGTCTTGTTTAATCTATTTGTGCACTGCCATCAGTCTGTTATGTGTTAACGTTTGCGTTTTTGTCTGTTTCAGGAGAATATGTCTGTGGACCAGAGGTATGGCGTGACCCCACCCGTTTCCTCAAAAAGCATCATGATTTTGCATGTTGAAGTGTTTGTTTGATGTTGGAATGTTAAATATTTCATATTCCTAGTGGTAGTGAAGAAGAGTACCAACCAAAAATAACGGAAGGCAGTCTGACGTTGGGAGCATTTAAAGGACCCACCCAATATAAAGTGTGGAGACATGTAATAGACATTCTCAACCCCGGTATGGAGGCCTTTTCCTGTTTTATCTCTTAGCTTGCAATATCCTTAATCATTGTACATATGCTCAGAAAACCAGATCATACGATATGAATGCAAATATTGTTCATAGTCACTTAAAAAAAGAGTAGTACGTATTTGGTGAAACTCATTGTTTGTAATAGAACTTGAATCATAGAATCATTCAGTACAGAAGAGGCCCTTCAGCCTATCGAGGCTGTACCAACAAAAATATGTTACCACCTACACTAGACCCAGTTCCGACATTGAGCCCATAACCTTGAATATTGTCACACTTAAGTATTCTTCCAAGTTTTTTTCAAGGATTGTAAATTTCCCCGCTTCAAATAACCTCCCAAGCAGTGCATTCCAGACTTCCTCCACCTCTGGGTGAAAGAAATTTTTTCCTCAATTTCCCTCAACCTACTGTCCTTTGCCTTTAAATCATGCTCCTTGTTATTGAGACTTCGATTAAAGGGGACAACTGCTTTTTATTCTAACTTTCCACGCCCCTCTTAAGCCTTTACACCTCTATCACCCTCTCTTTGATCATCCCAAAAAAAGAACCGGAGCTTATGCAGTCTGTCTACATAGGTGAAATTCTCCGTCCCAGACAACATCCTGGTAAATCTTCTTTATACCCCCTCCAGTACAATTATATCCTTCCTATAGTGTAGTGACCAGATCTGTACACAGTACTCCCACCAAGGCCCACAAAGTTCTGTATAACTCCATAATGACCTCTCTGCTTTTAAAGTCTCCGCCAAGACTGGTAAAGGCAAGCATCCTGTATGTATTTTTAACTAACTTATTAACCTGTCCTGCCACCTTCCGGGATTCATGGACAAACTCCTTGACATCCTTCTGTTTCTCTGAGGTTCCTAGTGTCTTTCCCCTTATTGAGTACTTCCTTATCTTGTTCTTTCTGTCAAAGTGTATCACCTCACATTTATCATGGCCAAGTTCCATATACCAATGATATGCTCGTCTGACAAATCCGCCTCACTGTCACCACCCAACCAATCTCTGTATTATCCGCGAACAGACTTATCATCTGTTCCATCCACACATCCCATATTCTCATTTACATTGCTTGTATATCACAAGCAATAAGAGAGCCAGCACTGATCGCTGTGGAAAGCCACTGCGCACCATTATAATAATCAATATGATCATTTATAAATATATACCAGTTCAACTAAACTATAGATAGGAAACAATAATCGACTCATTCAACCCGTAATTGTGGGTTAACAATAGAAAACTAATAGCCTCACATTTTAGAATGATAAGAAAAGAAAATCCTGAAATATCGTTTCTATAATGGAAGGAATGATCATAAAAATGTATGTTTAGGCTGGGGCGGGGGGGGGGGGGAGGTGGGGGGAGGTGTGGATTGAAAATGTTTGCCAACAAAGTCATGTTAAAACACTTTGTTTCCGCAAGGCAACGATATTTATAAGGGTAAATGTTCTGATTCCAGAGGCTCGGGAGGAGTATAAACGGTAGTAGCCATCACATAATTCCAGTTTAACTAAGTAAGACCAGTAACCAGTGTAGTTGGGGCAATGCACTACTATAAATAGACGATTGCGTAAGTAGTAGCAACACATATTGGATCATCTTCAGGTTGAGGAAGCAACTAGTGCAGTGCCACTGAGGTCAGCGCTGGATTCTTAAATATTTACAATTTATATTAATACCTTTTATTGGGGGATCAAATTTTCTGCTGACTCAAACATAAGTACAGAAAAAAAGCAAATTGTGAGTTTATAAATTGTGAAGATGCCAATAGCTTCGAAATGGATACCAATTGGTTCAGAGACTGGATAAACAAGATTTAGTCGATAGACCAAAAAATGTAAATGTAAATTTGTTCTCTTTCTCTTAGAAACTATATATTACCTAAATGGAGAGAAACTACAAATGTATGGTACTGAGAGATTTGGATGTCCTTGTGCATGAACAAGAAAGCGTTAGAATGCACGTGTATCAAACATTTACAGGCCAAATGGACTGGTTACCTTTAATATAAACGGAATAGATTATAAACGTAGTAAAGTCTCACTACAAAGTATAAGGGATTGGTGAGTTCCCAGCTGGTGTATTGTGTACCAGTTTGATTCTTAAGGAGAGATCCAATTTCGTTGGAGGCAGTTGAGAGAAGTTTCACTCGCCTAATACCTGGGATAAAGGGGATATCTTAAAAAATATACTCTGGATTGGGCCTATACCTTTTGAAGTTCAGAAGGATGGTAAGTGGTCTCATTTCAATATATGTGATTATGAGGTGACTTGATATGTAAGATGCTGACAGACCTTTCCTCCCAATGAGGAATCTTGATCTAGGTGGCACTGTTTGAATACAAGAGGTCGCCCGTAAAACATGAAGTTGAGGAGTAAATTCTTACCTCAGAAAGTGGAATATTTTCTGAGTTCCCTTCCTCGGAGAGAGGTAGAAGCTGGCCACTGAATGTATTCAAGGACGAGGTAGATAGATTTGCGATCTACAAATGAGTTAAAGATTTTTGGGTGCAGTCAGGAAAATGGGACTAATGCCAATTCCCGATCGGCTGCGTGGGGCTGGAGGAACACAACAGGTCAGGCAACAAGAGAGGAGCAGGAAAGCTGACGTTTCAGATCGGGACCCTTCTTCTGAAAATTCAAAAGGTCAGCTTTCCTGCTCCTCTGATGCTGCCTGGCCTGCTGTGTTCCTCCAGCTCCACACTGTGTTATCTCACACTTACTATCTCAGTTCTTACAATGTCCCGATCATCTGATTTGTTGAACGAATGGTCTTCTCCCGAATTGTTCTTGGGAACGTAACTGCAGCTACATCTCAGTTTAAAAAGTGCAACAGATGGCAAACCTCATTTTCAAGCAAACTTTCCACCCCAACCTGAAGTTCACCTGGACCATCTCCAACACTTCTCTCTCCTTCCTGGACCTCTCTGTCTCCATCTCGGGCAACCACCTAGAGACAGATGTCCATTTCAAGCCCACTGACTCCCACAGCTACCTGGAATACACCTCCTCCCACCCACCCTCCTGCAAAAATGCCATCCCCTATTCCCAATTCCTTCGCCTCCGCCGCATCTGTTCCCAGGATGAGACTTTCCAATCCCGCACATCTCAAATGTCCTCATTCTTCAAGGACCGCAACTTCCCCCCTACAGTGGTCGAGAACGCCCTCGACCGTGTCTCCCGCATTTCCCGGAA
>JAHRHZ010000002.1:20063301-20083945 GCA_024137785.1 Ginglymostoma cirratum
CTATCCATCCTCTATCCGCCTCCCCCTCTCTCCCTATTTATTTCAGAACCCTCTTCCCCTCCCCCATTTCTGATGAAGGGTTTAGGCCCGAAACGTCAAGTTTTCCTGCTCCTATGATGCTGCTTGACCTGCTGTGTTCATCCAGCCCCATGCTTGTTATCTCTGATTCTCCAGCATCTGCAGTACCTTTTATCTCTGATCCTGCACGTAGTGATTATACCAATAGAAAGAGGCATCTTGCCTTGTAAATGAAACGACGTCTACATAGAGTGTGTAATGTTTAAAATTAATTGGGTCTGTCTAATAAGTTAATTCTTTTCTTTCCTAGACTGCGCAAAGTTGAAGAAATGAAATACTTTTGATTTGACTTCACCCCGTTTTCACTTTGTAAAGCTTAACAATGCCCTCAACACGATATCTCATCCAGATCGCCTTTCAGGAACAGCTTATCCATTAAAGAACGGATCAGAATTTCAGTCCCATCTTATCCATCCGTATGTTGCCAATCCAAAATCATCCCGGAATGCCAGTTCAAACCTTGCATGCTAACTTCATTTAAGAACGTGGATGATCTTCTCGCTTGCAATCCCCTTTCTCACTTGTTTTATATTAAAAATGTCAAATAATTAACGAAAACTTTAGTAGTTCATGATTAGTCTTGTCTATTAATTTGCAAGAAATTTCAATATGATGTATTACACTTGTCTCAATATTTTGCACTATGTTGAATACCAGTTAAAAACGAGTGGTCAAATCGTCTAATTAACTAAAGAACCAACTCTAAAACATGGCACTGAAAGAAAAAAAATCTAAAGGAAATTTGTCAAGTTAAGTTAACTTTTAGGGTTGAGAAGTGGGACAGGGCAGCACCCACTAAATCTGTGACCAAATCCACTTAGAAGGACTAGAGCAACAGATACATCAGAACACTACCTCCTGCGAGTTTCTTTCCAAGTCACAAATCATCTTGAATTGGAAATATATCGCTGTTTCTTCAGCAACACCGGGTCAAAATCTTGGATCTCCTTTATTAACAGCATTCTGTGCCTGTTTGCCTCCAGGAATTCAACTGTTCAGGAAGGCATCTCACTTTCTCAAGTGGTGGGTCACGGGTTTGGAGAGTGGTGTGACAGGAGAATGACATTCTGCTGCCATTCTATTTCAGTGGCATTAGGAATAAATATTGTAACTGGCGCTTTGGTGCCAGTCAAATGATATACTTTGCCTGGATAGTGTCAAACTCCTTGAATTGTTGTTGGAGCCGAATTCTTCCATACAAGTGAAGAGTCTTCCATCACAAGACACACTTCTGTTTTGCAGGACTAGACAATAAATATTGGCCGAGCCAACTATGTCCACATGCCGTGAATGAATAAAATTCATTGGACGGAGCGTTTATTACGTCCATTCAAATTTTGAAATATTTGCAAAGTTTTATGGAATGATTCCCGCTTACCTGGATGAGGTGCAGCTCCAACAAAGCTCAAAAGACTTGACACCATCCAGGACAAAGCAGCCTACTTGATTGGCACCACATCCACAAGCATCCACTCCCTGACCACCAATGCTCAGTAGCAGCAATGTGTAATATCTACCAGATGCACTGCAGAAATTCACCAAATATCGTTAGACAGCACCTTCCAAACTCAGGACCACTATTATCTGGAAAGACAGGGGCAGTAGGATACCTGAGAACATCACAGTTTGCAAGTTCCCCTCTAACCCACTTGCCATCCTAACTTGGAGATAACTCCCTGTTCCTTCAATGCGGCTGTGTCAAAAATTCTGGAAATTCCTCTGTAAGGGCATTGAGGATCCAACTACACCATGTGGACTGCAGCATTTCAAGAAGGCAATTCACCACCGCCTTCTCATGGGCACCTGGGGACGGGTAATAAATGTTGGCCAGCCACCTGTGTCCAAGTAGACAAGGGAATAAAAAACAGTGCTGAAAGCGACGGTACTATATTTCAACTCCACTATGACAGTTATTCAGGTAGATTTTTTTAATGTGTGTGTGTATGCAAGCATATAAACTGACATTGCTAATGTGCGGCTGCACACACTCACCGGCTGAAGCTCTGTCCTGTTATGAAAGTGGATGATGTATTCAACAGCGAGTATGTGTTCGCGTTAGATGCGAATTTGCAGTTGTGATTGTTATGGTCGTCGTAAAGCACTCGGGGAGCTCTTGTTGTTTTGCATCTCTGCCTCTGAAGCACTAGCTCTGTATATGTGACCCACGGCAAGATTTCATAGTCAAGGAATCTGCGCTAATCGCGCAACTAAGCCGGTTGAGGATCAAAGTGCAAATCTTTTCGACATGTACCAATATACCACTACCAACGGGTAGTGGTGGGAGTGGTAGGGAGATTGCTGCCCTGGAGCCTTCACCATCACTCTTCCTAGGCCCTGGCTGCGCCTCGCATATTGCCACAGCATCTAGAACTCCGGAAGCGAACTGGGCTTATCTCCACCATGTCTACGAATAAACGCCTTCCTCAATCATGGTTCCTTACTTCCATCTACACTTATTTCAAGTCACAAGGCCTGGGAGTCTTGGGTTTCAAGTGGCAACGCACTTGGTCGAATGATTCCACTGTTTTGCACGATCTCCTTTTCCGTTAATGAATTTCTGTGCGTTCTCCAGATTAGGTCTTGGTACTCAGCGCGAAATTTTCCACCCCGCTTATCGCAGAATCCCTACAATGTGGAAGCAGGCCCATCGAGGTCACACCGACTCTCGGAACAGCATCCCACCAAACCCACTACTCCAACCCTACCCTATCCGTTAAAGCCTGCAGCGATTCTACTGCATGGAAACACATTCTTCCGTCCAACGAGTCCACGCAGATCATGTTCCCAAGCTAAACTACGCCCATATCCTTCCAAATCTTTCCTATTCATGTACTTATCCAAATGTATTGTAAATATAACTGCACTTGCATCTACCACTTCCTCAGCCAATTCATTTCAGATATGTTGCTCCACGCGCTTTTTAAAACTTTCCCCTCTCGCCTTACAAAATATGTCCCGTAGTTTTGAACTCCCCCCGAACCCCGCCACACTCGTCTCTTGCTATTCACCTATCTATGCCCTTCATGCCTATCTACGCCTTTGCCAAGCCATTTTGCCAAGCCTAGACCCACAAGGGCCCAAAACGTCAAGCTTTCCTGCTCCTATGATGCTGCTTGGCCTGCTGTGTTCATCTAGTTCCACACCTTGTTATCTCGGGTTTACCTCTTAGCCTACTTAGGATCCTCGCAATTTGGCAAAGGCTGAAACACCAGCGTAAACTCTACTGTCATTTATTGGCGTCTGTGTATAAATACCGGAAACGATGGGTTGCGATGGGCGTTATCAACATCCAGTGGATTCCGAAGTTCAATAAATACAGCCAAAAGGGAAATGTTGCTTTTTATGTTGGGCGGTTTAATAACAGCTGTCAAGGCGTAGTCCTGCACAGGTTCAATTCAAACATGGCGACATAGCGCCACCTTGAGCTTGTTTCTCGACACTACAGGCAGGACGGATCCCGGGTTCCTGCAAGCACTCTTGGTGAATTCCTCGCGTACAAAGCCGGCGCAGATATGACAGGCCAAGTAATCTCCTTATGCGCTCTTATCCATTTTCTGACACATGGTGAAAGGGGGTGGGGGTTTCAATAAATATAAGCTCAAGTTCACATCGTTCCTCGGGCAAGAGTCTAAACAAAAGGTTGTGATTCTTTAGAATTCTCTCGCCAGAGTCCTTTGATATACTGCAAAGTGTAATGGATGGATTTAGGATTTTTGTCCCTTTTGTCAAAGCTATTAACTCACTATTCTGTAAATAAAATCTCACCTGCCATTTGTTTGTCAATTCTGCAAATCCACCTGTGTATGACGCATTTCCTTTTATTATTCCGGAATATAGTGTGGGTATGGCTTGAACGTAGGAGACAAAGGGTGGTCGTGGAGGGCTGCTTTTTGGGCTGGAAGCCTGTGACACAAGGATGGTGCTGGCTTCACTGATTTTCGTCATTTATATAAATGATTTAGTTATGAATCAGGAAGCATGGTTGGTAAGATGACTCCAAAATAGGCAATGCAGTGGACAGTGAAGAAGATTATCTCAGAGTATACTGGGACCCTGATCAGATGGGCCAATGGGTCGAGGAGTGGCAGAGGAGTTTAATTTAGATAAATGTGAGGCGCTGCATTTCGGTAAAGCAAATCAGGGCAAGGTTATACAGTTAATGGTCCTGGGAAATGTTGCCAAACAAAGAGACCTAGGCGTGCAGGTGCATAGTTCCTCTAAAGTGGAGTCACAGGTAGACAGGGTGGTGAAAAAGTCGCTTGGGACGCTTGCCATTCATTGGTCAGAACATTGAGTACAGGAGTTAGTTGTAGATAAGGCCACTTTTAGAATACTGTGTACATTTCTGGTCGCCTTTCTATGGGAAGATTGATGTTAAACTTGAGGTGGTTCTGAAATTATTTACCAGGATGTTATTGAGACTTCAGTGTTTGAAGTATAGGGAGAGGCTGAATAGGATGGGACTTTTTCACTGGAGCATTGGATACTGATGGGTGACATTACACCAGTTTATAAAATCATGAGGGGCATGGATAGGGTGAATAGCCAAGGTCTTTTCCTTGGATGGTGGTGTCTAAAACTATAGAGCATAGGTTTAAGGTGAGAGGAGAAAGATTTTAAGAAGGACCTGAGTGGTAACTTTTTCATACAGAGGGTGGTGCATTTATGGAGCGAGCTAGCAGTGGAAGTGGTGATAGTGGCCACAATTACAACATTTTAGAAGCATCTGGATGAGCAAACGAATAGGAAGGGCTTAGATGGATATTGACCATTGTTGCAAATGGGACTCGGTCAGATTGGGATTTCTGGTCAGTTTAGACGAATTGGATTGAAGGGTCTGTTTCAATGCTATATAACTCTATGTTCTAGGTAAAGACTGTTGCCCGATGCTAGTTACACACAACAAAATGTATGCATCCTTAATATGAACTTGGAAGCTTCATTTCCGCAAAAATTGTGCAGTTGTCACTCTTAAAAATACCGCCTTGGACAGATGTATCCATGCGGTGTAGAGCTGGATGAACACAGCAGGCCAAGCAGCATCATAGGAGCAGGAAAGCTTGACGTTTCGGGCCTAGACCCTTCATCAGAAATGGGGGACGGGAAGAGGGTTCTGAAGTAAATAGGGAGGGGGTGAGGCGGATAGAAGATGGATAAAGAGGATAGGTGGAGAGTAGACAGACAAGTCAAAGAGGCGGGGATGGAGCCAGTAAAGGTGAGTGCAGGTGGGGAGGTAGGGAGGAGATAGGTCAGTCCAGGGAGGATGGACAGGTCAAGGGGGAGGGATGAGGTTAGTAGGTAGGAAATGGGTGTGCGGCTTGAGGTGGGAGGAGGGGATAGGTGAGAGGAAGAACAGGTTAGGGAGTCTGGGACGAGCTGGACTGGCTCCTCTCACCTATCCCCTCATCCCACCTCAAGCCACACCCCCATTTCCTATCTACTAACGTCATCCCGCCCCCTTGATCTGTCTGTCCTCCCTGGACTGACCTATCTCCTCCCTACCTCCCCACCTACACTCACCTTTACTGGCTCCATTCCCGCCTCTTTGACTTGCCTGTCTCCTCTCCACCTATCCCCTCCTCTATCCATCTTCTATCCGCCTCCCCCTCTCTCCCTATTTATTTCAGAACCCTCTTCCCGTCCCCCATTTCTGATGAAGGGTCTAGGCCCGAAACGTCAAGCTTTCCTGCTCCTATGATGCTGCTTGGCCTGTCGTGTTCATCCAGCTCTACACCTTGTTATCTCGGATTCTCCAGCATCTGCAGTTCCTATTATCTCTGTATCCATGCGGACAGAGTGGTGAGGGTGAGGTCAACTGTGCTTTTCCCTCTTGTTGGTTCTGTCAACACTTCGTGTAGATCCAGTTCAGCCTTTAGCACTCGACCAACTTACCAGTAGTGGTGAATTGGTGTTCCCATCTAAAGTGTAATCTGTGCTTCTTGTCACCCTCAAATTGTGTTCACTATGGAGGAATATTGATTCATAAGCTTAGGTGGGTGGGGTGGGCGATATGTGGTAATCAGCAAGCAACTTCTCTTCTTGTGTTTGACCTGATGTCGTAGTACTTCATAGGGACTGGAGTCAATATGAAATACTCTGAGGCCAGCCCCCTTTCAACTGTATAACCTGTCAACACCTCAGCTGGATCTGCCTTCCTGGTGGGACAAAACATAACTAAGAATGTGGTGGTGTTGTCTGGGACGTTGTGCATGTGATATGATTTCGTAAGCATAACAATGTCGACTGATTGCTTGGAAAGCTTTCTCAGATGTTGGTAAGGAATACTCAGAGTCCACAGGACTGTGATTGCTATTGTCTGGATCGATGACTTGGTGGTTCACCCAGGTGAATACATTTTTTTTGAGACATTGTAGTGGTTTCATACAATGAAAAGGCTCGCAGAGCACGTTCAGATGGTAATTAAGAGTAGATCGTATTGTTCTAGATCTGGAGTAAATGCAGGCCAGTTTACCCTATCCTAAAGGATATTAATAAACCAAACGAGGTTTTAGAACAATCGACAATGATTTTCACTGTAATCATTAGATTTTTAATTCCAGTATTGAATTCCAATTTCACTATTTGTTATGGTGGGATTTGAATCCAGAACATGGGTCTCTGGATCACTAATCTAGCGATAATACCACACATCATCACCTCTTCCTATCTAATATGATCCTGAGGGGTCTTGATATGTTGGGTGTGGAGATTAGGTTTCCTCTTTTAGAAGATTCTAGAACTAGGGGTCTCTGTTTAGGTGATGAGCTGTCCAGATAAAAAAAACATTGAATATCTTTTCTCCCCGTGAATCTGAACGTCTGTTCCTAGGCAGGTGTTAAAAGCTACTTCCTTCATTTGCATAAAATATATTCTTGAACGGTTTTCTGGGGTAGGCAGGAATGTAGAGTAATCTCATCATTTACATGTGATCTCATTTCAGAAAATCAAGCCCTACAGTGCAAGGTTTTTCTCCCACTGAAATCACTCGATGCGCAATAACACGGGATGTATGGAAATAAAACAAAGAACTATGCTGGAGATCTGAAATTTAAAAAAACAGAAATTGCTGGTGAAACTGAGCAGGTCTGGCAGCTAAGTGCCAAGAAAGCAAAGCTAACATTTCGATCCGCTGACTGTTCATTAGAATCATTCCAGCATACAGATGCTGTCAGACCCGCTGAGCTTCCCTAGCAATTCGATGTTTTTGTTAGGAATATAACTGTGTTTCTTTCTGAGGAAAGTTTTAACTGTAAAACAGCCTCTTGACTTTATTTTTTTCTATTCTCTGATGATATTAATTTGTACTAAACAGTTGAGAAACTAATTCCCGGTAGACTTGAAGATAACTAATAATATCTGCAACTGGAGCAATAAAATGATAACAAAACATTCACAATTCTCAGGAAGACCGGCGGGGAAGGAAGACACCTTAACATTCCGGCTATAGACTTAGAGAGCGTTAGATCGACAAAGAAAACAAAGAGGACTGAAGAACCAAATAGAAGTTCAATCGTTGAGAGCGACTTACAAGTTAGAATGAGCTGCAAATTGCAGGAACTCGGGATCTTCCTGCTGTAATATTTCCCTACAGGCGGAAGGTGGCGCTATATCACGGTGTTTGAGATGAATCAATGTAATCCGAGTAATTTCTCGCAAAGGTGCATTGCAGTGTTGAATTCTCTTCCTCAGCAGGTGGTGGAGATTGAGTGTTTAATTTTCCATGGTTAAGTTAATACATATTTGAAAATATGGTTGAGGCCACAACCAAATCAGCCATGACTATTGAATCCTGGAAGACACTCGAATGGGCCAGTGGTCCTTGTTCCTCGTCTCATGCTCTATAGAATTCTTTCTAAACTCCAGTTATATACTTGATTGGAGACCTTAGTAATATTCCTCTTGCAGAAACGAGAGGGAATTTGACAGTTATTCAAAATCATGGGCGCTGTTGGTAGAATCGATAGGGAGAAATGCTTCCATTGAGGGGAGGATTAAAATTAGATAACAAAGATTTCAGAATTACCGACGACATGAAGAAAATCTTTTCCATGCTGCTAGTGCTGGTATCTGGAATGCACTGCCTGAGACTGTGATGGAAGCAAGTTCATGTGAGGAACAGGGTGCCACAAAATTATTTAAAAGGAATGTATGTAAGGCTTCAATGAAAGGCGGTTGACTGGCACTAGGTAATTTGTTCCACCAGAGAGACACGACGGCAGAATAAGCTCCTTCTGTGATGTAACCATTTTATGATTCAATGAAATAACAAGTCCATGATAATTCATTAGAAGATCTGACAGCCTGCATGAGGGGGCATTATGAGATCAAAATTCTGGGGACAAGTCTGATACCCATGCGAATATGTTGATTCCCCCTCATCAAGGACACATTGCAGTCTTTCTCCTAACCGTCACCCCCAGTTTCATTCTCCTCCTTTCTGTAATTCCAAGTCTAACCTCACCCCCTCCTTTCCTCTATATATTCCAAGCATTCCCCAAACCCTCATCCATTCCATTCTCCTTCAGCTTCCTAATTTCTCATCCTCTTGCTTCTACTCTCTTTTCCTCCTTAATCAACATTGCTTTGGTTTCTGCCCATTACAAGTACTCTCTTATACTGTATCCTTACCTTATTCCCATTGATCTCTTGATCCTCACCCCCATCTTCCATCACCTGCATCACAATTTCTCTATCTCATCTTCAACCCCATCCACTTCCCCTCATTGCATTCATTAACCTCCTCAGGTCCATCACCCCTCCTCCTCTAGATTGCTGTCTGCCCTCACACCCTCATCCATCCTCCACAGCTCCACTTCATTTCTTTGTCCATTCCCACATTCTTTTCTTTCCATTCCTCCCACAACCTATTGGCCTTCATCTTGCTCATCTTCACTCTTTGCCAACTTACTCTTCCTCATCTACTTCAAACCTCCTCCTCATGCCCAATATTTGACAACGTGCCCTTTTTGATTTAGAGTTCACAGATTGCGGTATCACGTTCCAGGCTGATACAAAAATATTTCACTAATGAAATCCCACCTGATGTTCAGTTTGATATTGGTTGATTTGTATCAGAATTTAATTTGTTTTGGGTATAAAGGGATTAATTTCAAAGACTGTAGATAACACAAATTTTGCAAATGTAACAAGTAGTGTGAAAGATTGCAGCTAACATCAGAAAGATGTGAATGATGTGGTGGGAAGATGTGGTGACAATTGCTAGGTAATATCTAACATATACACAACTGTGAAGTTACTTGTTTTAATCACTGTAATGAAGAGGGATGGTATAAATTAAACTATACTAATTTGATGGGCTGTAGATAGAACACACATAAAAAATCCGTGAAAATGGAAGAGCAGCACATAGTGGCAATTAGAAAGAATGAGGTCTACCTGGCTAAGTAAAGGAAAGTAGAAAGAAAAAATAAAGAAAATGAAAAGAAAGGAATTTAAAATTGCATTAACAGAAGCAAGGCAGGTATCCAAAACTTTAAGAAATATATAAAACATATACATAAACAATGAGTACGCACATCCTTGATGGTGGCTGAACAAGTTGATAACATTATAATATGATGACATAGGGTGACTTTAGATTTACAACAATGACATAGAGCGTAAAAGCAAGCAGAATACGTGAAAAGTTTCTAAATAGTTAGTTATATCCCTGGTGCAGCAATGTCTCCAAGTTTTGGAAATACATTTTAGCAACATTTACTTCTTTTCCTTCAAGGGATGTTGTTGACTAGGTCAGCCTTTATTGCCTTTTCTGAATTTCTCTGAAGTTGGAGCAGTGAGCAGCCTTCTTTAACCATTGCAGTTCATGAGATGTTATGAGGAAGGGAGTTTTTGTTTAATTCACTAATGGGACCTGAGCATTACTGGCTGGTCAGCATTTATGTCTCATCCCCAGCTGCCCTTGAAAATGGGACTTGCAAGCTGTTTTCTCGAATGAAGCTGCAGTCCACGCGCTATAGGTAGATCCACAGTGCTGTTAGGGTGGGTGTTCTGGTAATTTCACCGAATGGCATTCAAGGAGTGATAATACATTTCCAAGGTATTAGGATGTTTGAATGGAGGAGAACCAGCAACTCGTGATGTTTCTATGTATCTGCTGGTCTGTCTTCCAGCTAGTACAGATTATGGGTTTGGAAGGTGCTAACTATGAGTCTTGGTGATTTACTGTAATGCATCTTGTTAATGGCTTTCACTGCTGCCACTGTGTGTCAGTGGTGAAAGGAATGAGTGTTGCATGTGGTAGATGGGGTATTGAATTGGCCCTGGATGAGGTCAGACTTGTTGAGTGTTGCTGGAGCTGCACCTATCCAAGCAAGAATGGAGAAATCCATCACATTTTTGATTTGTGCCTTGCTGACAGGCATAGGGGAATCTGGATGTGGCTTACTCACTGCAGAATTCATGCCTTCAGACCTGCTCCTGTAGCCACAGTACTTGTCATGGCTAGTCAATTAAGATTCCATAGCCATTGGCCTCTTTTTTACATTACTCATTTTGAATTAAGTAATTTTGCACCTGTAGATCCTACAAATATACACACTTGTGATGTAGCCTTTCAGCCAAAACACTGATGAGTGCCCATTTCAATGAAAGTTCTTCAAGGGTTGGGGTAGTCCAGTGGTATAGTCCTCATAGTGCCAGGGATCTGAGATCAATTCCAGCCTTGGGTGACTGGCTATGTGGAGTGGGTCTACACCAGGTGCTCTGGTTTCCTCTACACAGTTCAAAGATGTGCAGGTTAGATGGATTGGTCATGCTAAATTGCCCCATAGTGACCAGGGATGTGCGGACTAGATGGATTAATGATCAGAAATGCAGCGTTAAAGGGATAGGGTGGAGGGGTTGGGTCTGGATAAGATGGTCTTTGGAGAATTGATGCAGAATCAATGGGCTGAATGGACTCTTTCTGTGCTGTAGCAATTCAATGGATGTGACATTGATAGCTGTATATCAATTAAACACTGAGGAACACCAAACTAATGAATAGTTCTTTACACTTCCAGCTCTCATATCAGGTAAAATAGGTGAATAGTCCTTATAATTCGATATCAAAGGGAGCCACATTAACTTCGCAGAAAGCTGTTAAAATATAATGACAAACAAAAGGAATGTCATAGTGAAAAGGTGCTGTTTCACAATTTTAATGCCCACCTGAAGTATCCAGTAAGAATTGACATAAAGCAACATCCAGAGGTAACTGCCACTTCTGAAGAAAAAAGTCAAATAGTGATTGTGTTCTGCCTGAAGCAGTCAAGAGTCTGGGAACACCATTGATTATGAGCATGCACAGTGCAATGGAACTTGCTGAAATAGAGACACAGCCTGTGCCTCAGGCCAAACAGTTAAGACTTATTTTGACAAGACTGTGCAGATGTTTTGGAACCATTATTTTCAGAAATATTATTAAACACCTCTAGCACGTATGACTTAAACTGAACCTTCTGGCTGAGAGCTCAGAGCCACAAGTAGGACTGAGAAATGTATCAATTCACCCCCCAAGATTGAGTGGGTACACAAGGGCGCAAGGAAGATGAATTTAGAGATAACAGGAACTGCAGATGCTGGAGAATCTGAGATAACAAGGTGTAGAGCTGGATGAACACAGCAGGCCAAGCAGCATCATAGGAGCAGGAAAGCTTGACGTTTCGGGCCTAGACCCTTCATCAGAAATGGGGGAGGCGAAGAGGGTTCTGAAATAAATAGGGAGAGAGGGGGAGGCGGATAGAAGATGGATAGAGGAGAGGGTAGGTGGAGAGGAGACAGGCAAGTCAAAGAGGCGGGGATGGAGCCAGTAAAGGTGAGTGTAGGTGGGGAGGTAGGGAGGAGATAGGTCAGTCCAGGGAGGACGGACAGGTCAAGGGGGCGGGATGAGGTTAGTAGATAGGAGAAAGGGGTTGGGCTTGAGGTGGCAGGAGGGGTTAGGTGAGAGGAAGAACAGGTTAGGGAGGCGGGGATGAGCTGGGCTGGTTTTGGGATGCGGTAGGGGGAGGGGAGATTTTGAAGCTTGTGAAATCCACATTGATACCATTGAGTTGCAGGGTTCCCAAGCTAAATATGAGTTGCTGTTCCTGCAGCCTTCGGGTGACATCATTGTGGCACTGCAAGAGGCCCAGGATGGACACGTCGTCTGAAGAGTGGGAGGGGGAGTTGAAATGGTTCGTGACTGGGAGGTGCAATTGCTCATTGCGAACCGAGTGCAGGTGTTCTGCAAAGCAGTCCCCAAGCCTCCGCTTGGCTTCCCTGATGTAGAGGAGGCCACAACAGGTACAGCAGATGCAGTACACCACATTGGCAGATGTGGACATGAACATCTGCTTGATGTGGAAAGTCTTCTTGGGGCCTGGGATGGGGTTGAGGGAAGAGGTGTGGGGGCAGGTGTAGCACTTCCTGCGGTTGCAGGGAAAAGTGCCGGGGGTGGTGGGGCTGGAGGGGAGAGTGGAGCGGACAAAGGAGTCACGGAGAGAGTGGTCCCTCCGGAAAGCAGACAAGGGTAGAGAGGGAAAAATGTCTTTGTTGGTGGGGTCAGATTGCAGATGGCGGAAGTGTCAGAGGATGATGCGTTATCTAGGAAGATGAATTTGATGGCTTTTTTAAAAGTTAGTAAAGCTTATACATGATAAACGATAGGACCCTGGGAAGCACGAAGGATCAGAGGGACTTTGTTGTGCATGTGTACCAGTCCCATAAGGTATCAGGACAGGTGAATAAATTGGTTAAGATGGCATTTGGCATACATGCCTTTATTAGTTGAGGCACAGAATTTAAGAGCAAGAAGGTTATGCTGGAACTGTATAAAGCTGTGAGGTCAGGACCCTTACCTAAAACGCCCATTTTCCTGCTCCTCTGATATTGCCTGGCCTGCTGTGCTCATCCAGCTCCACACTGTGTTATTTCTGACTCCAGCATCGGCAGTTCCTGCTATATCTAGGATAGTGTGAGATTGTGTTCAAACAAACAGACGACTGACATTGGTGAGTGTCGAAAATGCCTCTTTATTGTACATTCATAGCAGCACAATGTGAGGTGATACTGGAATCCCAAAATCGCAGCTCAAAAGTAGCCTCTTTTATAAAAACTGAAAGAACTGTGGATGCTGTAAATCAGGAACAAAAACAAAGTTGCCAGAGAAGCTCAGCAGGTCTGGCAGCATCTGTGAAGGAAAAATCAAAGTTAACATTTCGGGTCCGGTGGCCCTTCCTTAGAACTGATGGTGGCTGAGAAAATGTCAGTTTATATGCAGAAAATAGGGAGGTAGGTGGGGTAGGGAGTAAACGATAGGGTAGAGCCCAAAGAGAGAGAAAGGCAGTTGGACAGACAAAGGGGTTGCTAACGATCAGGCTGGGAGGGTGAATAGTTGTTAATGGAGACTGTTAGTGACTAACAACAGGGGATGTGTAATGGCAGGCTATGTGGTAACAAGGCCTGGTGTGTGGGATAGGAGGATGGGGCATGGGAGAGTTTAGGCCCTAAAATTATTGAACTCAACATTGAGTCCGGAGGGCTGTAGGGTCCCCAAGTGGAAAATGACACATGTTCCCCTCTCTTCCCTTGTCCACCTTCTGCAGGGCCGTTCTCTCCGGGACATCCTGGTCCACACTTCTTTCATCCCCCAACACCTCCTATAGCCCTATGTCACCTTCCCCTGTAACCGGCGAAGATGCAACACCTGCCCATTTACTTCCTCCCTCCCCAGTATCCAAGGGCCCAAACATTTGTTCCAGGTGAAGCAACAATGAAGGGTCTAGGCCCGAAACATCAAGCTTTCCTGCTCCTATGATGCTGCTTGGCCTGCTGTGTTCATCCAGCTCCACACCTTGTTATCTGGATTCTCCAGCATCTGCAGTACCTATTATCTCTCCACTTCACCTGCAGTTCCCAGAATCTAGTCTACTGTATTTGCTGCTCACAATGTGGTCTCCTCTACACAGGGGAAATGAAACGCAGACTTGGCGACCACTTCACAGAACATCTACGTTCTGCTCGCAAAAAAGCCCCTGAACTGCCTGTTGCCTGCCACTTCAATGCACCACTCTGCTCCCTGGCCAACATCTCCATTTCTGGCTTGCTGTAGTGTTCCAGTGAAGCCCAACACAAGCTGGAGGAACAACACCCCATTTTCCGCTTGGGGACCCTACAGCCCTCTGGACTCAATATTGAGTTCAATAATTTTAGGGCCTAAACTCTCCCATGTCCCAGCCCCCATCCCACACACCAGACCTTACTACCACATAGCCTGCCATCACACACCCCCTGTTGTTAGTCACTAACAGTCCCCATTAACAACAATTCCCCCTCCTAGCCTGATCACGAGCAAGTCCTTTATCTGTCCAACTGTCTTTCTCTCTCTTTGGGCTCTATCCTATCGTTTACTCCCTATCCCATCCACCTCCCTATTTTCTGCATATAAACTGACGTTTTCTCAGCCACCATCAGTTCTGAGGAAGGGTCGAAATGGTAACTCTGTTTTTTCCTTACAGATGCTGCCAGGCCTGCTGAGTTTCTCCAGCAACTTTGTTTTTGTAGCCTGTTTTATACACAGTTTGTGCATACATCAATATTCTAACAACAGAGTGTTAAATAGTGACTAGTATACAGAAATCTGTCCTCTAGGAAATCGCAGATGGTTTAAACACTCGCTAAGTGTTAACGGTCATTCTGTTGAGATTAGTGTGTCTGCTCGTTTTGGCCTTGCATAATTCAAAAGGTGTTAGTGCTGTTATATCCAAAGTTAAAATGTGAGTAAAAATGTCAAGTTTATATAGTCTTAAATAAGTGGAAGATTATTTGTGTGTTAAATAAAAGTTTGGACTCCTTCTTGAAAATATTCAATATTTTGGCCTCAACCACGAAAAATCATCAAGCTAACTGACAACAACATTGTTGGGGTCTTTTAAATAACTACTTTTCAATAGTCATAAGTACCTATTATTTACGATCTCATCATCATCCACTCAGTGGAGAATAGGGATGGGAGTTATATATTGACTTTACCAGTAACACCCATATGCCATGGGCAAATATTATTTTAAACATCTGCAATGCACTGACTCACCTGTCAGCAGAAGCAGATTCCAAAGAAATGTGTGAAAATGAATTGGATGCAAAATAAAGAAAATAATTGAAGTGGGGTGGGAAAATTGCAAGGCATGTGTGAGGAACTTAAAAAGAACTATGACCCATTTAGCTCCAGGACTAATAGAGGGATTGGAGTTTCATGATTAGTTTGGCTTATTTATAACCACACAATACAACTATGTAGCTTGAGTACTTTAATATCATGTGACTCTGCTTAGCCTTACTTAATAAAGCAAAACACTATGGGGATTTAAACAGTGTAGAAATAACACACTTAACATTAATTGCAGGATAAATGCCAAGGGTCCTTATTTAGTTTATGCTCATTTAATAGTGACACATTTGGAGAATTAGTGACCTTCAGGGTTGAATGGGGGTGCTCATGTACTCACAACGTATTAAACCCTTCTCAAAAATTGGCATTGTCAGCAAAGTGAAGTTAGAAAGGATCGACTGCAGAGACGTAAGGAAAGAAAAAAGCAGTTGTGTTCTACACTAATTTTGTCTTAATTCATATTGTTTTTGAAGAGAACCAATTACAATTGGATAATTGCAATCTTTGCACTTGATTTCAGTTTGTAATAACCTGTTTAAGCTTGTAGCAATGATGTGGAGGTGCCGGTTTTGGACTGGGGTGGACAAGGCTATAGTCCAACAGGTTTATTTGAAATCTCAAGCTTTCGGCATGCTGCTCTTTTGTCAGGTGGAGTCAGCTTGTAGCTGCATAATCCTTTAGACTTTTATCACTCAAGACTGTGCAGTGATGGAATTGATGAAAACATCTTACTATCTCACTTTTCACCTTTCATACATATTTGTAATGCTTTGCACATGCTCTCTATAACTTTAAAGAATTACTTACTTTGTAATCTGACTGTATTAGTACTTTGTGATATTTTATAACAGTGTTATGTAGTTTTATGTTTGCAAGCAACTTTTCCATTGTGTTCTTTGTTTCGTAAATGAAGTAACACATTCTCAGCACCCACAGCCACAAAGGGAAAAAAAAACACACTGAACCACTGGCCTCTAAAAACGGTGACTGATAGGTGCTTCATTTAATGAAGAAATTGGATCAGTTAGGATAAACCTGCGATCATAAGCTTAAGTAATCAATCATGAGGTCCAGATGGCATACGTCTTGTTATCCTAAACAAATGGGCAACAAAAATATCACAAAATATCTTTTTCTTCATCTCAGCAAGCATTCCAAAGTGGCAGACTCCCTATAATGAGAAGGGTGGTCCTATGAGTAACCGCCATTAAAGGGAACTTACTGAGGAATACTTATCAAACAATGTCCATCAACTCACCTCACCTACATCAATCAGAATGTCATAACTTCATTGATCATGCTATAGGCAGCCAGTTCAAAAAAGTTAAAATGCTGGTGCTTGCCATGACCAAAGGTGCATACCAAGTTTGAAACTGCAGTTTTTGTAGTTGTTACCTAGTTTGAAGTAGAAGACCCCAGAGGTCTTGGCAAGAAATCAGGGACCAAGTGTTGCTCATGAGTCTTAAATGGTACAGGGAAATAAGGTCAGAAATCACACAACACCAGGTTATAGTCCAACAGGTTTATTTGAGCTTTCGGAGCCTCAGTCCTTCTTGTGTTTTCAAATAAACCTGTTGGATTATAACCTGGTGTCATGTGATT
Source organism: Ginglymostoma cirratum (assembly GCA_024137785.1). Taxonomy (NCBI): domain Eukaryota; kingdom Metazoa; phylum Chordata; class Chondrichthyes; order Orectolobiformes; family Ginglymostomatidae; genus Ginglymostoma; species Ginglymostoma cirratum. Next base: position 20,080,133 of record JAHRHZ010000002.1, read on the forward strand.
TCTGACCTTGTCTACCCCAGTCCAACACTGGCACCTCCACATCATGGAAATAAGAACAGTGATAAGCCAACAATTTTGCTGCCCAGAATTAAGCATTAACTTAAATAAAGTTTCCTGTGTTAGCTCACAAGTCTGCATCATCTTGTTTGAATGGGTAAATACACAAATAGTTAGTGGGATTTGAGTTTAAATTGTAACTTAAAAATTGCTCCCCTGCCCTCCTCGAGCCTGCACTGCCATTTTGGGTCTACAGCATCTACACTGGCCTGGAATTACTTATATTATAAATATCTAGATTTCAATCCATCTCTGTCTTGAATATATTCATTGACTGAGCATCAACAGGCCTCTCAGAAAGAGAATCCCAAAAGTTCATCACCCTCTGAATGAAAAGATTCCTTCTTATTTCAGTTGCATTTGCCTCACCCCTTAATCTGACACTGTCCCCCTTGATATTAGATTAATGATTTAAGAAATATTCTACAACTCCTCCTGCTAAAGTAGATAACTTTGCATTTATTTGCATTATATTCCATCTGCCATCTTTTTTGTCTACTTACGCAGACTGTCCAAATCTCCTTGAAGCCTCATTCCATCATCCATGCAACGCACATTCCCAACGAAATTTGTGCCACATGCAAGTTTGCAATACTACACTTAACTCCCATCATTGATCAAGATTGTGAACTGTCTATAGTTTGGCACAAACCAGGGCCAAAGCACTAAAGTGATGAACTCTGTCAAAGTACTGCCACTGCCACGGTGGACCATAAACTGCTCGTTGCTGAAGGATTTCAAATATCTGGGAATGTCTCATTTGCGGCAATATTACTGTAATTAAAGTTTCATCTATTGCCAGACATGGAAAATCTCATACCTGCCATCTCACATACTCATTGCAACTGCAATATATTGGCTTACAATACGAGTTCCAAAAAGAAATCAAATGAAACAATCATACACTACGAATCAAGATCACACATTTTTGAATATTCTGGAACACTGTAGACAACCAAGTTTTGATTCGATGACAAAAGCAGAACCGTCAACGCTATTGGAAAAACCAATTTGGAATTATTCGCAATAAGTGTTCTATTTCAAGGCTATTCTTGTGTAGCCTGTGGATGTGGAATATTTCCATGAACCAATTCGCAATATATTCCCTCACCTTCAGAAATATCAGTTCGTCTTTTTGCTCCATCTGTTGCCGCAATTGTGATAGCGACTGCTCGATAGAATTTAAATTATCCTGAATTCTTGAAGGTTTTTCTCCATTGGTTCGATAATTGTCTCCTCTTCTTCACTGGAGACCTCTGAGTAAACTCTGCTCTTTCTCAGTGAGAATCTGGTGCATTCTCGGGAACTCGGATGTGATGTGGGTCTGCAGACTGCTCACCTGTTCCTACCAAATGAAATGTGAATCCTCATTAATGTCCTGCGATAACGGGAACAATACCAATCGAGATCCCAGAAAATCAGCACAGGGTAACCTCAGATAACAAGGTGTAGAGTTGGATGACTACAGCAGGCCAAGCAGCATCAGAGGAGCAGGAAGGCTGACGTTTCGGGCCGAGTCCCTTCTTCAGAAATGGGGAGGGGACGGGGGTTCTGAAATAAATAGAGAGAGAGGGGGAGGCGGATGGAGGATGGAAAGAGGAGAAGATGGATGGAGAGGAGACAGACAGGGCATGGAGCCTATCTTCCTTATGTTCCTCACAGTGAAGTTTACTTTCCTTCTCTTGCGGATCCAACTTTAATTTTCGAGCCTTGTCGGCCAGATTCGCTAAGGCCCGATTTACCCTGAGGTTTCTTTCGGGATACTCCTCTCTACATTCCGGGCAGGAGTTTATCTCCTTCTTTTCCCAACTCTGGGTGATACAGGAGCGGCAGAAGTTGTGTCCACACTCCAGTGAAACCGGGTCGGTGAAGAAATCCAGACAAATGGGACAAACTGCTTCCACGGTCCAACTCTGGGCCTCATTTCTGGAAGCCATCTTCAAACTTAGCAAACCAGTTTTCCCTGTTTACTGGCTTGATGAACACCTTCAGGTCCGGGACTTCACTGCGGTAGTCGGGAGATTATTGGTATGTCTGAGTCTTCCTGGGTCGATTTTATCGCTGGAAGACAAAATCAAGTCCAACCCCTATCCCAACTGCCTACCTACATTCACCTGGACTGGCTTCATCCCCGCCTCCTTGACCTATCCGTCTTCTCTCCACCTATCTGCTCCTCTATCCACCTTCTATCATCGCCTGCCCCCACCCTCTCTATTTATTTCAGAAAAGGCTTCATTTCTCCCCCACTTCTGAAGAAGGGTGCAGACCCGAAACGTCAGCTTTCCTGCTTCTCTGATGCTGCCTGGCCTGCTGTGTTCATCCAGCTCCACATCTTGTTATCTCAGACTTCAGCATCGGCACTTCCTACCATCTCGGAGAAAGTACACAGTTGGGCTTTTGAAAATCTCTGAAGGTTTGGCAGAAGGCGATGGGGAGAGTGAGTGATGGGCAGAGGTGGAGGTTCCGTGGCTCTGGGCTGCAAAGCAAGTTCCCTGCCAACGAGAAAATTTCTGGTCTACAATCGCGAATTTATAAAGGGACTTAAGCAAATGATCTTCGCCGTTCTTCCAGGACGATTAAGAGATAAAAATGAGATGAGAGGAGTCAATTTAGAAGATCAGTTGTTCCAACAGTAACTTATTCGACCCACTGAGCACGTAGTGGCAGCTTCACCCACGATACAATAAAAGTATTTGCATTTCGACGTGTGTCTTCCGTGATACCGCGATGTGCAAAGTGCACTGCAGCCGAGGAAGCAACTTTTTTTGGGAAAGTGTTCTTGCTGTAGTGGAAACAGGACCAGGGAGCTGGAGCAGAACACTCCCTCCTAAACAAGAGCTGAACAAATCTTCGGAGCAATTGATTTTCTTGTTTAAGAGGTGAATCACGGCTGGCTGAATAGTTAGCTGGCTCTGCATTCCAGAGAGGGCAGCGTTGCTTGAGTTGTGAAGGGACGGTAAGAACTGCCGATGCTGGAGTCAAAGATAAGTGAGTATGGAGCTGGAGGAACACAGCAGGCCAGGCCGCATCAGAGGAGTAGGAAAGCTGACTTTTCGGGTCGGGACCCTTCTTCAGAGTTCTCCAGAATTTCTGCTCTTTCCGGCTTTCCTGCTCCTCTGATGCTGCCTGGCCTGCTGTGTTCCTCCGGCTCCACACCGTGTTATGTCTGAGTTGTGAATCCGTGGGAGGGGAGAAAGGAAACGCCCCGATTCAGAATTTAAGCTAACAGAGACATTTTATATTTCTGAAAATAAACGTCGTTGTCTGAAATTGATGTAAAACCAGACCCCGCCCCCATTCCGCACGCACGGCATAAAATTACATCGCAATTCAAGTCTCCCCGCTTGATGTTCCCGCTAATCTATTAAGAACATTTTTCCGAAGATTGAAGTAAAGAACATGACACAATAAGGCTTCTCAGTATTAGCTGTTGTTTGCTGCTTGTCCACTGGGAAGAGGCCTGTGTGCAGTGGGGCTGGCTAGGCAAACCATATCGGGCTCGGCGGGAAGGTGGAACAAACTCGAGAGGCCTTCCAAAATAAAACAAAACCGCCGATGCTCGAGATCTAAACCAAAAAAAAGTGCTGGAGAAACTCCGCAGATCTGGCAGCACACGTTGAGAGATTAAAAAAAAGTCAACATCTCAAGTCCAGTGACCTTTCAGAACTAGTACCTGCCTACGGAACCAGATCATCCCCAGTGGACTACAATCCACATTCAAGCCTTCCCAATTTGGCCCCAACCGTGAACATCATC